>VOQJ01046648.1:46534-70244 GCA_015052665.1 Apistogramma diplotaenia | reverse complement strand
CTCAGGAAAAATAAAGTGCGTAAACCAGCACTGACATATTTAAACATCATTTTTGGAAAAGCTTCAAGCCACGAAGGTCATTTTCCTTACAAAGAGACTCGGTGCTGTGCATGGCAGCTGCATCCGGGGAACTAGGAGGGAGATTAAATCTAACAGCGTTTCATCGTTATCCAACATTTGCTTTCTGCATAAGCTGATTTGAATGTTGAAGAGCAGGAGTGTCACAAAATCCTATCCTCTCAGGACACGGCCTCCACATCAGCTCGACAGAGCAGGTTAAGGGTGCCATGTAGTTAAAAAAAAAACCCAAAAAATACAGCAAACAGCAAATGTTTGGTATACTTTTCAATCTGTAGTTTTAAGTTTCTACTCAGAAAACGTCTTCGCTGACCTAACCGATCTCAAACCTCGAGGAGAGGGGGACACCTGTGTTTTAAAGAGTAACTACACAGCAGACCACAAGCTACGAAGCATTTGTAATGTAATAAAACAACTTAAACTATGTGAACGGTAAAAGGCAAAATTACTATCTGACCATGTACAGTTCAGTGTTAGAGCAGCAGCAATAAAGGTTAAATATAAAGGGATCTGTGATTAAAAAAACAACAGTTCAAATAAGCAACTTTAAAACCTGAAGAAGCAGTTTAATAAAGAATAAGCAAAAACATACCTGACGAGACAAATATACAGTAAATTTGTGATCTTTCTTCAGTGTTCCAGGTTGTGTCAGAAATGCAGAGGGTGGGAAACACTAGGTTTTATTCTGTTGTCAGACTCAGTTCTCCACCCTCGCCCCAAGACAAGCTATATAAAACCACTGCACATTCTTGCTGTGGAGCCAAAGGTGTATCCAGCCTACCTGTCACTGCTCTGCCTTTTTAACTCTTTACAACACAAGGTCAAACTGTTTTGTAATTAAACACTGAACCTGAGGGGCTGTGTTATTCACCGAGGGCTGAATGACACGCTCCTAAAAACGGTTTTTCTGAGAGAAGAAAACTGCTGACAAATCTGCATTAGCTGTACTGGCACATGCCACATACAGTGAAAATGCTGCAAATCCAAACATTCGATCAGACAGAGCTGCTACAGAAAGCCAACTTTCCACATCAACGGGAAATCAAACTCCACTGATATCGCTAAAGTCAATGTCAATTAGTGATATTCAGCTTTGGGATTATTTTGGTCAGTCTAACATTCCCCGGTTAATATGTATGCACCCTTGGCGGTTATGAGGATTATGTAATCGCTGGTCCTAAATGCTCGGGCATTGCAATAGGTCATGCAGCTGACTGAGCTGACAAACATGCAGTTCTGAGAAAGATCAGTGTAGCATCAATTCCTTGGTGGTGAAATGGTTTAAAAACACAGTGATGTCAGCCAATTGGTCCAGAATTTCAAAATAGGTGCGCGCGTCCCTATTTTGCTGTGTAGGCTTCTTTCTTTTTGCGCTCTACGTTTCTGCAAGACGTTTCTTTTCCAAAGAGAGACTTTCCATCACCATTAACGCATCTTTTTTTCCCTCACCGTTGGCCACGTGTCTCCTGCTGCCTACCCTAACAACACACTACTAATCTGCGTCTCTTCTCCAACATCATCTTTGGATTTACTGACAGACAAACATAGATATTTATATTTTACAGTGCATCATCAAGTTTAATCATTTCTTACTGCTTTTCATAAGCTCACTAAACCAAATGGTAAATAGCATTACAGATGCTGCTGAGTGCACCACAAGCATGATGTGTCGTGTCTGACAGTTTGAGGTTTGAAAGTGACCACTTTGGGACAGACTGGAGAAACCCCCTTTTTTTATCCTAATGCAACAGTCTCTTGTTGTGGGTGATTGTGAGTTCTGCGTGACTGCTACATAATCTGCAATCAGTAAATATTGGTTTTTAGCCAGACATCACTGACAGTGTTATGGGTAGCTGGCCTGCTTAAACCCTGGCAGTCAGCCAGTGATCTAGTGCTTTAGTAACTTTTTACAACAAATTACAAGAGGGTCAGTCGAGGTGAGGATGTTTTTAAAGGATTATTAGAGTTATTTTGGGGGCTTCCACAGCCTGGACAGGCACTCTCCATTGGCGCACGCTCATGCTGATGCAGTGGCACAGGGATGCACATATGTAAGCACAGAGCTGATGAGAGGGTGCTTACATAACAAGGGGGAAGCAGAGTTACACTGTACAGGGTGCAGAGTAATGTGCACTGACAGAGCACAGGCTAGGGCCTTTAAAGCACCTTCTTCTTAAAATATCATCACTGCAGCATCACTTTTTCTATGCAGAGCAGCTTGTCCCAACATACAAAACTGAGGGACTATAGTGCTTTACTGCCTTTTAAGATATGATGCTTTGAATGTCAAATAAGTGGCAGTAAAATAATCCATGTCCTTAATCTCTCTCTTATGTGCAGAGGTGCAATTGCCTGTGGAGCACCTTCAAATCTCTGGCTCTATATCATTACTAATATATTATATTATACCGCACTCAAAAAGACGTTAATATGAAGTGGCAGATGTGCACACTCAGTTTTTACGCAGCAGTCACTGTCAGACGGACAGCTATCTGCTTCCTTCAGGACAGCAGGACACAAACATCACGCAAGCATGCTGACATCGAGCTTCAACTTCAGCTGCTTTTCTTCCCCAGCGTGCTCCTCCGAGCCTCCCCTGACGACGCATGTCTGACAGCTACTGCTTTGTTCCTGCCAAATGAAGTGTACACCACATTAGGACCATAACAATCCCTTTTGTATTCTCATGTAACTAACAAAGGCGTTAATTGAGCAGCCCAAACCTAACTTACACTTCAGTCGCTACAGTGTCCTAAAACAGGAGTGGACGGACGCAACACGACAACTTTTTGTTAAACATATAACCTAAATGGATACAATAAAGAACAAATTATTCAATATTTTAAAAATGTGCTTCTAATTTATTATCAGTGACCATTTTATGTTTTCTGCTCTTGGCCCTGCAAATTCACATCTCATGGTCAGAACAATTGGCCAGAGAAAAATATACTTAACAATAACACGAGACTATTGGTAGAAAGATAAGACCTTTTTGGCTTGTGAAAACTTGTCACTGCTGCACACGGCCATGTTTTCTTAGAAAACATGCACAAATGCAAACCAGCCTGCAGAAGCGTCACAAGTAACCCATCTTACCTGAGCACGAAGTTGTGAAAGCACCGGTTTAGGCGTCGCCACACAATGCCCCCAGAGAGTCAAAATAAACAAAAACAGTAGAGTGGCAGAGATGGAGTGCAGAGAGAAAACCAGTTGGAGTTGTGCGTGCGGACAGCTGTCAAACTAATGGAGAATTCCCTTTGCCCTCGCTGCGCTCATCCCTCCCCTCCTTCGTATTCTCTCCTTGTCACAGCCTCTTTGTGCACGCTCTCTCTCCCTTCTCCTCTCTGTTCATCACTCCATCGCCGATCACGTCCGAGCCTATCATCTGTTCATCCACTGTGACATAACACGGAGCAAAATTGTAGCTTTGTTTGAAGCCGGCGTACTGTGTTCACATAACGCTGCGTGAATCCAGACGGGCCGTGACAATGATGTAATGGCGACCACAACAGCGGTTAACATGTCAAGTCACGTGAACTTTCACCAACATGGCCTCGTTAATAGAAGCCAACACGGTGTTCTACTTATTACAACACTGAAGGACTAAATTCTTGCTGATACTGCTCTGCAAGAAGGTCAATCTAGAAGCAAAGTTGCGCAAGTTGCTTATCTATGATAATACAAGATCACGGAACGAGCGAGCCTGCAGCCAAGCACCGTGACTTTGGGATCCGTGACAACATGCACGGCTAAAGGTGTAACTGCTACGTTTTTGTTCATCGACAGCTACATTTAACATGAACTGGGTTCACAGAGCAGCAGGCTTTATATTTAAGATAAAAACAGCTAACAGAAGAGGAGTATTGACAAATTTTTGTCTTAAGTTTCTGATAATTGGCACAAAAAACAGAGCAGTAAATACACTGTACGCAAAACTGTCTGATCATTTATATAATGCTACGTATTGATAGTTTACAGTCACGAGTATTATGTTATTCGTTTTAATCTGTAAAGCAGTGTATTTATTGTAGCTCACTGATGCCCTCATCTGGCCATCGAGGGGTGTGTGCATCTTTTTGAATCTGGTACAATAAAGTTTTCCATTAACTTTATGCAACACCTGATCTTTTGCATTCATGCTCTGCATAGTCAGCCCTTAAACTTAGAAGTCTGACTAGTTTTTTGTCCTTGATAGTTCTAAAATTAGTAACCACAACTGCACAGTTTTTTAAATGTTTCCATACTGGGATGAGAATATAGTTTTACCTTTAAAACTGTGTAACACTGTTATTTTGGACTTTCAGGTAAATGGAGGTATCTATATTGTATTTCTTTCCTTCATCACATAGTTAAAAACTCACCCATCCCCCATGCTGAATGATGTAGTCCGCTTCATTCTCCTCTAGGAAGTGAAGCCCCAGGTCCAATAGAGTAGTCACAGACTGGCCTTTACTTTGTAAACCCTGGAGCAGCACTAAAGGTACAAGCACCTGGTGATCGGGATGGTGAGAGACAGAAAGCGATGAAGTCACAGAAATAAAAAGGCACAAGCAAGGCAGAAGTGTCATATTTATAGAAAAAAAACCATAATGTAAATATTGCACCTTTTGCATGTCTCTTGTGATGTATCATTGTTAATCAGAGCAGCAGAAGCAGATCTCTTGGCTCACTAACCTTGCTCCAGCCTCCCTGTGTGTACATTGAGAGATCCAGTGCTGTGCTTCTGAACTTCTGGTAATCCAAAGGTCTAAAACACAGACATTACCAGCAGTATTAAACATAATGTCTTGATTATTAAGATGCACTCAGAATCAAAAGATAACTATGCCGCATGTCATCCAGAAACAGAAAGGTTTTAGTTCTTCTGCAGGAGCTGCTAAAAATATAACAGTTTACCATGAAATTTACCTCAAGAAAAGTGATGAGCACAACTGAGGCAGCAGTAACTACACCACTTGCCTACTTAGGTGAATTTTTTGATTAAAATTATTACTATAATTTAGATTCATATTATATTTGATTTGCTTTGCTATAGTTTCATGTGGCCATCTCCACATATAACCAGCAACACATGCAAACAATGCTCACACCCCTGCTGTCTTTGCAATGGGGAGCAGCTACACTGACCCATCATTTTCTCTAAAGATAGCACAAAAGTGTATGTGTCTGTTGATCTGATATTAAACTGGAGCTTAATGAAACAATGCATGTGTGTCAGTTAGAGACTGAATGGGGAAGGCATGGTGAAAAGTGCAGGAGATGTGTGTCCACATCCCGTGTGTACCTCTCCACACAGGGTGGCTAACACTACCTTAACACAGGCATGTTAAATCCCACTCCTGCCCCTCCCTGGCAGCCATGGTATGTGCTGCTGGTGATCTCAGAGGAGGAATAATAAAACAATAAATTATGGAGAAGACCTAATGTAAATACGGCTTTATCTGTTATTTAAAACCGATGCTCTGTTATCTCTCATTGCAAATTAAATGTTAATATTGCACAAAAACTAAACTAGTTCTGATACCTGCTGAGTAGAATACTTGTAGAAAGTAGAATGTACTGAACTGACATTAGGTTACAAGGATTTTGAATGTTTTAGTTATGACGACACATTTAATCAATATCGCAGCTGGCAGCTGGAACAGCAGTCTTTATCAGTCAGCCAGTAAACTGCAGGACTGGAGCAGCAACTGGTAATTCATTTATTTTCATAGATAAACGTTCGCTCGTGATTAACTTCAGTAGGATTCAGCAGATGTTTTGGTTTCACTTTCATCAGGGTACAGTGTCAACCCGAGGGAACATAAAGACAAATATTTCCAGCACAGTAATCAACATATTTGAGCTGAGACTGAACGCTGTATGACTATTCCAACTACTCCTTTTCCAGTGACTTCAGGATTAATTTTTTTTAATAAGAACACCAGTAACAGTGGAATGTGAGTCAAAACCAGGATATCGGGGGGGAAAAAATGTCCACGAGATTGTTTTGATGTTTGTAATTTGTTTGTGTTTTTGTCAGTTTAGCTTAAGCTACCTTAAATCTGAAAAACAATGAAATAAAGGCACTTTCAATATATTTCTGTCCTCCTATGGCTGTGAAAGTTCAAAAGTTCATTCAGTAGATAGTGAACAATACCTGCAGGACAGCAATATACTCAAAGCAGTGACAAATGATGCTGATTTTGCTTCACCATTGTCAAAAAGATCTCAATTACTTATCCACACCAGTAATACCTTCATGTGAGCTGCTTTTTGCAAAAACACAGACACAACTCTGCACACTCACCCTGTGAGGAGTGTGTGTACAGCTGCTGACAGGTGTGTGTCAAGCTCTCGGGCCACCCTGTCTCCCATTGCAGCGAGGCAGTCTTCAATGGAGTTCTCTGGGTTGGCTGGAGTGAACACCAGTGATTTGTGGCAGTCAAATCCTGTCCTGGAAAAGTCTGCAACCAACACAGACCACAGGAATGAGTGATATCTCTGACGTGCCGTGCGATTCGTTTACAGGAGTTAGTCATTTGGCAAAGAAGGGGAAAAACATTAAGCTGCGGAGAACTTTATGCTACCTGTAGGGTACTCTGGTTTCCTCCCACAGTCCAAAAACATGCACTTGCTGGGGTTAGGTTAACTGGTCACTCTAAATTGCCCATAGGTGTTAATGTGAGTGTGAATGGTTGTCTGTGTCTCTGTGTTGGCTCTGTGAGGGTGTACCCGCCTTATTTTAATTTTCATCAAACCATGTGACATCCTTTCGTTTCCAACACATCACCCAGTCCATATTAGTGTAGATATCCACTATGATTATTTTTCCCATTGAGATGCGTACTTACACTCTGTCAACTTGAAATAAACAACTTGATGGTGTTCAGGGTTATTGAAGGCTAATCTGACTGTGTGCGTCTGTGGAAACTCACAAGCAGCAATTTCATCTTCCAGCTCTCTCAGCTCTTCATTTATGTGCTCTTTTATCACTCTGGAACTTGTTTTTTCAGCCTCTGAAAGAGATAAACAAACATGACATATGAACCACCATCGCTCTATCCCTCATTCTTTCTGTCCCGCTCTCAATGCTTGACACTAATTGTCACGAAGAACTTCACACAATATTTTACACTACTACTAATGAAAAGCTGTTTGCAATGACATTTATGTTCATTTGACTTAGGTGGAAATTCTGAATCGCTTTGATTAACAGGATATTGTGGTTGGATAGTCATTTCAATGTGTGAAGACCTTCTCAATAATAATTTTAGGAACCACATATGAATGTTGGAAAGTCTTCCATACTGATGTCAACAGTTATTTTGTGATGTTTTTTTTTGTGTAACCTTTAGACATTTATTTCTCTCTTCTTTTTTATGTCACTACTCTAATATCTTATATGATTGGTCACCTGGCTTTGAGCATTGATACTGGTAGCTAATATCAGGCACTTTTTTTCTTGACTGCTGTGACTACTTGTGCACTCTGTAAAAAGCTGATTTTATTTTTTAATTACTAACAGTTATACACTTATTTGTTTTGAACTGATACATTTTATAGAGCGTCTGACAAAGAATGCATGCTCAAATTCAGCCTCTCGAGACTTTTAGTTTGTTTCCTGGATTGTTGCTACAACAATAAATACAGGATCTGACTTTTTATTAAAGCATGAAATATTTATCGGACGAGGATCAACATCAAAGGGGAGACTGGGACAGTTCTAGACTCCAGTATAATGATGTGCCATTGATGCTTGCACACCAAACACACACACAGCATGCCAACAATCCACATGTGCACACCAACTTTCCTGGAGGAGAGGACTAGACTTGCAGGCACTAACTCCTCCTCAGTCTGCTGAATTCAAAGCAACAAAACAAAAACAAAACAAAGCTGGTAATGGTTCTCTGTCACTATGTGCATGAAGGCCATCAAGGCAGAGGTAAATTATTTACAGCACTGAGTCCACACTGCTCAGGGTATAATGAACTGCGCGGCATAAAAACAAAAACTGGACGTGTGTCAGATTTACAAAAAACACATTCCGAATGTGACCGTTCAGCCTGGAGAGACGCAGAAATCATTTTACAATCTTTGCACAATCACCCCAGAGGCATCGGTTATTTCCAATGTGACTCCATTAGCTCAGCTTTAGTGAGGAATCACTCGTTAACAGGGGGATTCTTCATTGTTTCAGTAGCTGAATGATATGACTTTTCTCAATTTATGAAATCAAATAAAGCAAGAAGACACAATTGTCATCTTCTTCACTCTCTGTCCCTGCATGAGCGCCCCGAGAACCAGTGTTGGTTTTTCCTGGCCTTAGTGCTGTTTCAGCATTTAGACAGACAGCAAGCCAGACAACTATTTTGCTTTGGTCCATTGGTGTGTGAGTAATCCTACGGTGATTGCACATGACAGGCTGTCAGAAATTGGACTGGGTCAAGCGGAAAGCAGGGATCAGCCACTCATCTGCCCTTCTCCACCCATTCCAAGCATGCACACAACAATAAAATGGACAGGAAATAAAAAAGACCCCACCCCGCCCCCACACACACATCTCTTTCTTCCACCAAATACATTTTTCAAATACCTCGGTTACTTTAGTGCCATGCGTGGTCCAAAGAGGTCCTCTAGAAAAGTGTCTGTCTCACTTTTTAATCGGTAAGTTTTATTTCACAACTAGCATCATGTTTGCTTGCACAAACTAAAGGAAATTAACAGCTGCTGGCATTCACACATTATTTCTCTACCCTCACATAGCAGATATAGAAAAAGACATAGACATAGAAAAGAATTACTGTATAATAAATTTGTTTAAAGAAAACAGATTTTTTTGGTATGCCAGGCATTAAGGGAACCGGATGAAAAATGAGCTCCAGCATGCCTGGAGCCATAGCACAGGGTTGCTGTAAAAGCCTCTGTGAAGACAGACCAATCTGGTCACCATACTGGATTCCCCAAAGGATTCTAGATGGGCTTTAGATGAGAATCCATGACATTTATTGCTTGACAAGCACTGGCTTCAACTATCATGTTAAAGTGGGCATACGAGTCTTTTGAATGTGTTCCCCTGCCAAAGCCAGACAGAGAAAACTGAGCTGGTAAAACAGGTGGCTACGTGCCTACACACCCCAAATATTTTGTGTTACAGCCCTGTGTGCATCTGAATGCCCTTCAATTTGAGTGCACTGTGAATGCATGTGTATGAGTTGTCTGTTGCTTATCTCATTAGAATTTCTGAATAAGAAGAAAGGTTTGCCACAAATGCAAATCATTTCCTCTCACCTTGAGCTGCAGCTGGTCGGTCTGATCTACCCACAGGCACCATTCCCAGGTAGTTAAGCAAAATATATTTGGTTTCATAACGGAAACCCTCAGGCACAGTGGCTGTGATTGAGGCAGAAGAGGTGGAGCCTGAGGTAGCCATTGAACAGATGTGTATCAGACTCTCAGGCACATTAATTCATACAGTCAGAGCTGGACGTCTCACCTAGGGAAAATAACAGCCAGAGGAAAAATAATATGTTGTTAATGCTCTGATCGTTACAGTCTGAAGGAGAGTCATTTGTGGCTGTGGCACCCATTAATAAAAGCTTGAGAAATCGATACCTACACTCTGGTGTTGTTTCATGCAATGCATTAAAAACAAAGAATATATGTGACATGAACAGATGCACACCTTGGGGATGGGTTCTCACAGTGTCCTGCACCAATTGTGCAAGAGGAAAAATGTTATTTGCCCCATCACTAAAAGGATGATTTCAGACCTCTGTGACTGCATGGCACAAGACATATTTGGGTGCTTTTTTATGCCCAGATCATGTTTTACATAACACGTGGCAAACAGATGGTCATTTTAAAAAACAAAAACAAATCACCCCCCTTAAAAAAAGCACTTTTCATATACAGTTATTACAGCACACATATTAAACAGTGCTTTAACCCACAGTAATTTATAAGTTAATCATCCCACATGGCCCTCCAGAGATGAGGTGACACCAAGTGGACCAAAAGTTCTATTGATGTCAAGTCTGCCAAATTAAAGAAAACTTCCGGGTTTAACTATCAAAATAAAATGTGGCGCATAACAGCGTTATTTAAAAGTTCCGTTATCAAATAAAAACAAAGCGGTTATAATAATTAAAGTAAATTAGGTAAATACGGCTAAGATTTTAGCACGTCTGCAAAAACCTAACACAGTTATGTTCTCTTTACTAACCAGACATGTAGCTTTGCTAATTCATTACCTGACTTACATAAGAGTCCAATGAACCCCTCGCTGTAACGTGTAAAACTCGCATGCAAGCTATTGTTAGCTAGCTTGACGCTACACGTTTTACGTGCTGGAGACAGAAAACTTAATTTTAACTTAAGCCCAGCAGGTGGCCATTTCTTACCGTCCTTGTCCAAAGGCAGCCAGATGTTGACAGACGACAAGCTGAAGAGTAGTGCACGCACACACACACATACACACACTCTCTCCTGCTGCAGGAGCTAGAGAGGGTAGACCACCAATGGCAAACAACCGTTAGTACACAGTGTGCTCTGGAAGTTAAAGTTAGCGTAAAAAGGCAACAACAATCTTCCTGTCAGGGCCTTCAAAATAACACTCCTCAGTTGGCAAAAACCTTTCAACCTATAGTTACAGTAAGTATATCTGTGAAATTTATAAAGACATCATGTCTGTTACTGGGAGTGATATTCCCTGATTCTCGGTATTTATAAGAATTTGGAGGGGAGGCACCCAGAGTTAATATTCAGTTCTTATTTACGCGAACGCGAAGTGTTATTTTGAAAGTAGAAACCGGAAGTTCTGTTTTTCTCCTGTAGCCAGCTCGTCCAGAGGAAAGTAAAACGCTGTTTTCACCCCAAACTGTTTGTGCTTCACTGGACGGTAAAAGTGGCGAAGGCGACGAAGTTTTACAGACTTTAAAGAGATAAAACCATATTTGAGAACAGCGATGGCACTCACCGACGCTGACGTACAGAAACAGGTAAAGTTTCTGGACAAGTTTAACCACTTCCATCCCACTGACGAGGGCTACAACTTCAGATAAACACACATAACGGGCCGAAACCCGAACTGCAGCACTGTGCTGCAGTTTTATTCATTATAATGCACTTTGTGTAACTTTTGAGGTAATGTTGCAGTCTAATTTGTTCTGCTCGTTGGGCATTGTAGAATAAAACAAGTGTAAAGTTTAAACTGGTTTCAGTAACGTTAACGTCTTAAAGCTAATTAATACAAACCAAGTTAATCTTTTAATAGTAGAAAGCATAATTTAAACGTGTCTGTTTTAGTTAAACAGTACGTATGCTTTTGTTTGTACCTTCATTTAGACATAAAAACTAGACAAACGCATAGAAGTTCGAATTTGAACCATCTATTTTTGCGTTTTTTATGGCAGATTAAGCACATGATGGCCTTCATTGAGCAAGAGGCCAATGAGAAGGTTGAGGAAATTGACGCAAAGGTAACTGAAGCCTGATTGTCAGTCAGGCTTACGGTTTTTGCCACAGTGAACTGTGATTAAATTCACCTTCTGTACACAGGCAGAGGAAGAGTTCAACATTGAGAAAGGTCGCCTGGTGCAGACCCAGCGGGTAAAAATAATGGAATACTATGAGAAGAAGGAGAAGCAGATTGAACAGCATAAAAAGATGTGAGACAGAGTGGTCACACGTACTACACAAATAAGAGCACATCATCAAAAGGAAATTTAGTTATCCTTTGAAAAAATTGGCCCTTTTTTTGTGAGACATTTTTATCACGGTTTATCCCACACAAACACAGATCTGACACTTTGGAGTCTTACATCTCACAAGTAAACGCTGTCTCTCTGAAGCAGTGACTGATCTTCTGATGGCTTGTGAGGCATGAACTAACCAGTGTGGAAGCCGCATAAACAGATTTAATCAATTCTGTGCCAACAACTCAGAAGAGTGGAACACGACAGCTTCAAAAAGTCCAAAGCAAACTCGCATGTAGTTCAAAGAAAAGCAGGCTGATTTAAGAAGCAGGAATTTTGTGTGAAAAATATCTCAGATGGAAAGAATTAATCAAAATCAAAATCCCTCCACAGCCAGAGATCAAACATGATGAATCAAGCCCGGCTGAAAGTGCTGAAGGCCCGAGATGACATGATCACGGTGAGTGATCAGTGCTCTTGCCGCATTTCGGTGTCAGTTGTAACACAGAAACGTCTTTTATTTAAATTCATCACAATTTGAATTTATTTGCTTCTGTGATTGACTTACCTTCTTGAGTTAATCGTTTGAACATATTTATACATGCAAATAGTGTGCAAATGTCTTGCCCTTTATTTGACCTTCACTATTCCACAGTGGAGAAGCTCATTTATGTTCCTCAGATCCTAGATTAATGATTTTCAAGCAAGCATTTAACCACAATCATGAATTATATATGGATTTCTATTGGATCCAGTTGTCTGTGTTTTGTTTCACAGGATCTGTTAAATGAGGCTCGTCGGAGACTTGCAGAGATTGCTAAGGACCCTGCTAGGTACGCCGATCTGTTGGAGGGTCTGGTGCTTCAGGTATAATCTCCAGGTTCTATCTGAGATGATAAATCAACAGTTGACCTGTTTGTTGGTTCTCTGTGTTTAAAATGTTAACATTTCAGGGATTCTACCGACTGCTGGAGCCTAAGGTTACCATTCGCTGCCGACCGCAGGATGTTGACCTGGTTCAGGTGAGGCTGCTCTAAAAAGTTATTTAGGAAAGAAAGCACAGGCCATCTGTCTCTTTGGTTGAGTGCACAATAACAGATAGTTTTTTTTCTTCTCTTGATTACCCACCAGGCTGCAGTCAATAAGAACATCCCTGTTTACAAAGAAGCAGTGAAGAGCAACATAGCTGTCAAAATCGACAAAGGACATTTTCTTCCAACTGACATGTAAGAAGATTTAATGTACTTTTTGTGGCTTTTTAGTGCAACCAAGAAAGTTATGTGGTTGTTTCAGATTGTTCAGGATTTTCTTTGTCGTGGCAAAACAGGGCAAAAACGGACTCTTTTCTTGATTTCTTTACATATATAAAAAATAAACTGTACACTCACCGGACAGTTTTAGTTATACCTTGGGGGTTGGACCCCCTTACCATCTTTTTTTCAGCAAGGTGCTGAAAACATTCCTCAGATATTTTGGTCCCCATTGACACGATAACATCACACAGTTGTTGCCAGTTTGCTAAAAGCTTCCATTCCAGCACATGTTAGACCCAACCATCTGAATGTTGCAGCAGAAATCAAGACTCATCAGACGCAATGTTTTACCCCAGCTCGTGCAAACTGTAGCCTCAGTTTCGTGTTCTTTGCTGGTACGAGTGGTACCTGGTGTGGTCTTCTGTCCATCTAGTTCAGGGTTCAACATGTTGTGCATTCAGAGATGACCTTCTGCATGCCTCAGTTGTAACAAGTGGTTATTTGAGTTATCCTATCTGGCCGAAGCAGTCTAGCTTTTCTCTTCTGACCACTGGCATCAGTATGTTTTGTATTTTTCTGACCATTGTCTATAAACCCTAGACATGGTTGTATGGTAAAAATCCCAGTTGATCAGAAGTTTGTGAAATGCTCAGTCCAGCCTGCTGGCACCAACAACTATACCATGTTCAAAGTCACTTAAATCACCTTTCTTCTCCATTTTAATGCTTGGTTTGAACTGGTCATCTTGACTGTGTTTACATGCTTAAATGCATTGAGCTGCTGCCACGTGACTGCTGTTCAGACATTTGCATTAGCAAACAGTTGTGCATGTGTGCTTAATAAAGTGGCTGGTGAGTGTAGCTCAAATTGAAATCAGAAAAATATTGGGAGACATTGGCCTGATGTTATCAAACATATTAAACTAATCCAGATCTCCTTCTTGATATCTGCATATGGAAGATATTTTCTGCCTTGGCAGAGATACGCAGTCTCAGTCTGATTTTTTTTTTTCTTTCCGTGTGGCTATGATCGAAGAATGAAGAAAAGGCAAACTTGGAGTTTGCCCCTGTGATGTTTGCATTAGATGTTTTATTTGTTTTAACAGCTGTGGAGGAATTGAAGTATATAATGAGAATGGGAAGATCAAGGTTTCCAACACTTTGGAGAGCCGGCTGGAGCTTATTGCACAACAGGTAAACCAAGTTTGATATATCTGACATATGAATCAACATGTATGGTTGCTTTAACACGCCTGCTGCAGTTGCTGCTGTTTATCTATAGAGGGCAGCACAGCCCCACTGGTGTTATAATATGGAGATATGGAGAAATATGGAGAGTTGGCAGTGAAACTGATTTTGATCATAAAGACTAGACTATCATGCTATACATTGATTTACTATATTTAAAATTGCTTTGGGTAATCGATTTAGTAAACATGTTAATAAGGCTGGGAAATTATCTACAAATTATAGTCATTTCCAATTTTCTTTTCTAAGTTATTAAGCTTTATTCAGGAGAAAGTTGTTTTAAATGTTTTCTGTTTAATGTGCATAGTTGCAAATACTGACAAGAATACAAGAGAGAGGCATCAGAAAAATAAATTTAAGGCTTACTAAAGGCCCAAATGGTCTAGAGCTGCAAGTGGTGCGGCCCACTTAAAAACCAGAAAATCCCATGGGGCACACCTGATCTTTAAACTTCACTCTAATCAAAAAGAGAAAGTGATGTTTTTCCTTGACATTTTTATTCGAAAAACAAACAACACAGGCTGTTGGCTATAAGCTGCTAATCCTACCCAGTCATGTGAAGTGCTAATGCCAATATGTGACCCACTTACCACTGGGACACGAACTTCAATACAAGAGCACTAAATTTATGTCAGAGTAATGAGTAATTTCACAGACTTAATTCACTTAATATATAACCCTAAGTGTGTGTGTGTGTGTGTGTGTGTATGTATATGTATATATGTATATGTGTATATATATATATATATATGTATATATATATATACATATAAAATGTGTATATATATTATTAAAAAAATTTACTTTACATATCCATGGGTAACCTACAGTACTGCAGTACTTTCGGCCCACACGTTGGAAATCACTAGTCCAGAACATCATTTGTCTTTTCACAATTTGTTTATTGCAAATCATCCTACACATCTGGGGAGAAAAAGGTTTAAAGATAAATGGGACCTGTATTCCCACTGCCGTGTGTAACGTGAGACTGCAGAGAGTATTGTTGATCAGAACAAATAGGTTTCTATTGGCAAAAAAGTGTAAACAAAGAGTGCAATGACATGACAAGTGCAATGATATGCAAATCACTTAAAGCCTGTGTTTATTTGCAAATATTGCAAGGACAACATATCAAATATATAAATAGAAAAATCGGATTGTTTTTTTTTTAAAACATATATGCTCACTTTTAATTCCATGCCAGAAACAAGTTGGAACATTTTGAAACAGTGGGGGAAAAATCTAAACAAATAAGTTAATAAAATGGAACATTGTGTTATGTTAATAACATTAGAAAAAGGAAGGTATCAAATAGTTAATTGTAACAATTACAATAAACAACAACAAAATTGGGCTGTTATAAAAAGAAAAAACACAAGATTACTACTGTCCGTTATTCAAATTTGGTTTTAAATGATTTGCAAGTCATTGAATTTTGCTCAGTGACCAACGCATTTCTCTGTGTCTCTGTGTGTACATGCATTTACATCCTGACTGTCTTTCTAACAGATGATGCCTGAAATCAGAATGAAGCTGTTTGGTGCCAACCCCAATCGCAAGTTCTTGGATTAACAGTGGATATGAAGAGCGCACTGTAGGCACTGGTGGAGTATTTATGGTGATAACAGGCCATCATCATGAAGTGCAGAAGTCTGCAACCACGTTCTATTAGTGAGAAGCAAAGGGAGTGTTCATGTAGTTCTAAATGCTGATGGACTAAATAACAACTCAGCAAGTGTGCTTATGCTCAAATGTCCTCTATTCATCTTCTCTTGTCTAAAGGACTCGTTTATGCTCTAGTGGCATTAATAATGTTTGTTTCTGTTTGAGTATACTGAGCAGGCTGCATATTTAAACCAAAGATACTTGCACATACTTAATCTACAGAAAGCCATGCACATGACAGTATAATAAGCTTAGCTTTTGTATGCATGTACATACAGGGGTGCTCAACATTGTTCTAAAGGAATTTACAAGATATCAAATAAATTTCTGTTACAGAGAAATCAACATGTATGATATATCTTTATTTACAGCTTGTAAACATACACTTTATTCAGGCTATGTTCACTCTATAATAAGGAAAATGTAGTAGCCTAGGTACAGTATCCGCATCATTGCATTAAAAATGTAAAAAAACAAAGGAAAAAGAAACTTTTAGTGGCACCCTGTGGGATTCAGGAATGGCAAACTGTTGGTTAGACAAGTTGCCAAACTCCCTCCAAGGGTCTAACAATTACAATTGTCGTTGCTAAAATTGGAGTCGAGTCCAAAAATAATATTTCATCACAACCAGTTCCACTGATTTAAGACTTGCAATTTTATGCTTTCAAAACTACCAGCAATGATAAGGCCTTGTTTGCATTTTCTTTAGTTATTGTGCGTACATGATTTGAAGCATCTTGTGTATAACTAAGAGGTAAAGTTAATCCAAGGCGACTCCAAGGTTTTATTTAAACCCTTGAAAGCTGCAGAGAAGAGGAAATCAAGTCTGTAGGATTGTGGTTTTGCAGTCTAAAACCCATGGCTTTGAAGCAGGAAGTGAGCAGTCTATTAGTGTATATTGTATGCTCATGCAGGGATTAAAGCATTACCATCAGATTAACAGATGACCTCAGACACTGGCAGGCAACACCTGCAAGTCCAGAGAAAGATTCCGAGATTACTGTAGGCTGGAGTGGGAGGGATGCTTAATGGAGTAGGCAGAAGAATATCAAGCGCCTTTTTCAGAGAAAGACATTGAGCACATTGAAATCTGAGTGATTGGCTTTCAAAGTCGAGCCAAATACAGTTCAGACTCGGACATCAGACATTAAACAACATTAGGCCCTTTCAGACAGGTATTGATTTCCATCATTTTGACCACATGATGCCTGACCTTAGTCACCTATCCTTAAAAGTTGGGGTTCCAGTAAGATATTAATACTTTCAACACGGCACAATTGCAAATACATGCCGTCATATTAAGACTTTGTGAGTTCCTTAGTTCACTAGAGAATGCCTTTTAAAGCAGTATTTTAAAAAATATTTTTAGTCCCCCCCCCCCTTCTTCCCCAAGGAAAGCTCTGTAGCCAAGTGTGTGTGTAAGGGGCTGATTACAGCTATGTTAGTAGCACCATGCAGCACTTGCACAAAGAGACCCTGCAGAGACAGCATTCAAAAGTGTGAGATCTCACTTATGCTGATACACAGATAACACTTGATTCATTCTTTTGTACGTTATTGGGATATACACTGGGGTTTCTCCACCACCGTTGTGGGTATGAATGTAAAACTATATGCTAATACAGTCTCTTGGTGAGGTCAGCGATGTTCTATATTCCCTGTCTGTAAAAGGTTTTAGATGACGCTTGAAAGGGGGCATTCTCGATAAGGTGATGCATAAGCCCAAGAATTGTCAGATTAGTGGGGATTTGATTTAGTGGGCTCAAATAATATGCACCAGTTCTCCTAGAAAAACGAAAACCTCTCTCAGGTAAGAGGAACAGGCCCAGGCATATTGTCAGGGACTACCCGAGGATAACCATGACAGCTTGGGACACATAACCTCACATTAAACATACACCTACAAAAGGACCTTATTTAACCTATGGAATCCTGCTTACAGCAAGTCAAAGCCTAGAGAAACATTAGTGTGAACTTGCTAGTCCACATATTAGTAAATGAAGCTTCCTTCATGTAAATTCCGAGCTGTTGCGCTTCCTTTGGTTAGTGGATTGTGGCTGTATTTCTCCTCTCTCTCTGTACTCTCTGCTCACTGAGTAACAACAGCGGCATATTATCTGCACAGGAACAACACAACTGCTGCCACCGGTGCTTAGCACTGCTAGCCCAGCAATCCTAATACTGTCTCCCCTACCCCAAGAAAGTAGACACCCTGAGCAATGCCAAAAAGAGGAGCAATGACTAAAGCACGACATGTTGCACCCTTCAGGAATGCTGATGGACCCTCTCGCCTCATGATGCGCCTGCAAAGGGATCAGAGAGGAAAAGGCAGGAAACACAAGAAAGGCAGTGTTACTAGGCTGGTTACGCTAACAAATACTGTATTATAGAAGCAAGTATGGTATGAAAGGCTTACCTTGTACAGTCAAGAATTCCTCCGTATGAGTCCTCCCCCGCACCTTTCTGCAAGGTCTGCAGCCGGGTCTTTATTACTATGGGTATTTAAAACAAACACAAGTTTAGTAGATGCCTAACACTGATATTTGGACACCATCTTTGTGTGTACAGAAAACTCAGCTAACAAGTGATGCTTTGCATTTCATAGATGGAGAAATAACCCGACATTGAGTTTACAATATAGAGGATAATGAGTAAGTAGACAATTGGCTAAATTAGCATCCACAAGCCGGTGGTCACACCAGATCAAATGAGGCAACATAACCTCTGAGTGTGTTGAAATTAACAACGCTGTATTTGATTCCCTGTAACTGCAACCTTTATTTCTTGCTTTGGAAGTGGCACAGTCTTGCATTAACATCATTAATCAAAAAGTAAGTAAAAATATCTCGCCTAACAAAATAAATACTATATTGGAGTGAAGTATTGCAACATGAAGTATACTCATATTGTTACGAGTCTCTCTCTGTCTCCCACTCACCATCCAGCGGTGTAACGGCCACAGCTGCTACTGAGCCAGCGGAGCAGCCTGCCATAAAAGACTGCCAGAACGGCGCCTGGGCCTGCACATCAGCCTGCCCACCTGCACTTTCCCGGCCCAGCGCATTAAGGTTGGCAAACAGCGGGAAGTAGATCATAGAGAAAGGGACATCCCTGAAAGATATAAAAGTACAAGAATTAGTGGGAAAAAATGACTGGCAACAGATGTTCAATTGCAATGTAGCAGCCAGACATGGCTGCAGGAATCGATTGATTAGTGGAGATGTCAGAAACAATATATACAGTATGAGTTATGCAATGTGAAATCAGCTCATTAAAATAGTGATGACAGTTGAATAGAAGGATCATCAGAGTGCGGTTAAAATACTTATGCATGGCAATGTTCAATATGAAGCAGACATAAAATGTGGATATTTTTTATGTTCAAAATAATTGAAAAGGACAAACATGTTTTTGCAGAAATATGCATTAAAAAATAAAGCTAATTTCTGAAAATATGTTGATGCACACTGCTATGTAATGTCAACAGAATGTTGTTATGGCTTATGTTAAAATGGTGACAGAGTATTTATTTCAGTTACCTCATTAAGGTCGCTCCTGCCCCTTTGTAGAGACCAGCTAGGCCACGAGTCTTCAGCAGCTCCAGAGTGATGCTTGTGGCTGAGGGCCGTTGTGGTGGGGTTGAGCGGGCTTGTGATGGGGGGGGCACCAATGATGGAGCTGGACCAGGAGCAGCTGCTGGTGCTGCCATTGGCCTTTGTGCAGCTTATGGATAAACAGATTTTCCGAGGTTAGAAAACATGGAGGCTAAAGTAATGCTGCAACAATCACACTGTAAATGCTTTTTGTTAATGAGCAAACCTTTGGGTTTGTCATCGAATACACAATTTATTAATCTTTGAACAATATGTGCACATTAACTATTTATTCAGAAACATAATACAAGTAGACATATACCAAGTATGTTTCGCTAGATGATAAAAGTCCATTTGATTGACATGTATGTGGTTCGGCATATCACATCATCTTATAGTTGCACTTACCAGCCACTTAAGGAAGTTTACCTGTTCACTGTATGATCAGCCGTTCAATGTTGCTGCAGCCCTTAAATTGATGGGTCAAACCTAACGTATGAGATTCCAGCTTTCTGCTGCAGTTCAGCAAGCTTCTAATAATTATAGTTACTTACAAATGACAAACAGAAATAAGGGTGATGAGAGCTCGAGCTTAAACAAATAAGAGGAACATGAGTGTGAATCAACCACACAACGGGCCTGCAGACTCTGGCTTCTCCGTATATGAATATTAGTGAGCTAATCTAATAGAGCTAAATAATTAGTAAACAGAGGGGACCAAGCCACCAACCGCAAACCTCCATGCTCCGCGTTCTCTAACTTTATATGCATACTATGAGTGTGCAACCAATCAGCACTCCTGCTTGCTAAGAACAGGAAACTGAGGCTACAGTTCACAGCCGAACAACAACAGTAGAGTGGAAAAACATTGCCTGGTCTGATAAGTCTTGATTTCTGTTTGGACATTTGAATGGTAGGGCCAGAATTTGGCATAAACAAAACATCAATCCATCTTGCTTTGCATCAGTGGTTCAGGCTGCTGGTGGTATAATGGTGTGTGGGGTATTTTCTTGGCACACTTTGGCCCCCTTAATACCTAGAGAACATTGTTTGAATGCTGCAGCCTACCAGAGTATTGTTGCTAACCATACACATCCCTCCCTTTATAACCACAGTGTACCCATCTTTAGACGGCTGTTTCCAGCAGGATAACACACCATGCCACAAAGCTCAAATATTCACAAACTGGTTTCTTGAACATGACGCCCAGTTCACTGTACTTAAATGGCCTTCACAGTCACCAGATCTTAATCCAATAGAGACATATAGTGGAACAGGAGAATTCACATCGTGGATGCACAGCCGACAAATCTGCAGCAACTGTGTGATGCTGTCATGTGCACCAAAATCTTGGAGAAATGTTTCCAGCACCTTGCTGAATCTATGTCATAAAGTATTGAGGAATTTCTGAAGGTGAAGGGCAGTCCTACTGGTATTAACAAAGTGTACCTAATAAAGTGTGTATAAATGTTCTTTAATATTTAAGTTTAATATTAAATCCAGTAAATAACTCACCAAGCCTTCCTGCATCTTGTAGCTGGATTTTTAGCATCTCCATGGGTGTGGTTACCACCACCTGACAGGTTCCAGCCCCACACCCAGCCAGTACCTCCCCCCACAGGGGCAAACACCTGCCGACACAGAATAGTGTCATAACAAGATGAAGAAGCGAGTCCAGTGAGCCTCAGTGATGTTATAGTCTAGGGTCCTAGTTTAACAGATATAGTATTTTGATTAGTTTTGTTAGTAATTATAGTTTATTTGCATATGTACTGTAGCTTGATTGAATATTTATTTGTTATAGTTGCATCACATGACTTATCAGTCAAAAGCCACATTACCCATCCTTTGAGAGCTTCTGTCTGAAGACATCGTTGGC
This sequence comes from Apistogramma diplotaenia, assembly GCA_015052665.1. Lineage (NCBI taxonomy): Eukaryota > Metazoa > Chordata > Actinopteri > Cichliformes > Cichlidae > Apistogramma > Apistogramma diplotaenia. Next base: position 48,851 of record VOQJ01046648.1, on the reverse strand, counting down.
AGCCAGTTTGATGGCTTTTTCAGGTGTAACTAGAGTGAGGTTCACAGCTGCACCTAGAAGAAAAACTGCCTGTTAACAGCGATGCTTAACAGTTTTCACTAAGGTACAGAAATGGAACAAAACTAAACAGCAGCTTATGGCTAATCACCTGTGGCTAATAGATACTGGTTATCATGATAAAAAAAGATTTAGGGCTTGCAAGAGACACAACAGCTTAGGTGGTGAGATTACATTTACACTTGTAGTGTTTGTCACAGTGCTTAGAAATGCAAAGAATACCTCTGTAGCACCCAAAATAGCCTTCTGAGCGCACCGTCTTGGCCAAACAGTCAAGCCTTTAAAGACAGCAAAGAACAAGTGACAATCTGTCTGCTTTTCATGTAATACTGAAGTAATTAGCTCCACTAAAGGAGTATCCAGATCTCTCATAATTGCCATAATAGACACGTCTTTGTCCTATAACCTGACTCTCTACTCTGTCTTTACAACAGTTATGGATAGAGACAGTGGCTATCTCCAAGTCTTCGGTTTTATTTCCAAATAACCAACTTTGTAACTGTGCCTTTAAAGGAATAATTCAAGCTATTTTTACATCTCTGACTCACTGTGGAAAATCACAAGCCACTAAACACAGGAAAGGCACACCCCACCAGCCAGCAATATTGATGCCCACCAGATGTGCGCAGCTAACAGTTTAGAGTCAATGTGTCTTTTAAGGACACCAAAACTCCCTTCGTTCTCATCTTGTGATTAGTTTAGTCACTAAATAGCTTTAAGACCATCAGAACCCATGACCATGAGTGAGTTCTGCACAAACTCACCAAAACACAGACCCAAATATGGAGAGCGAGCATATTTGACTCTGCTGCTCCACCCTTTGAGATTCAGTGGAGAAATATGTCAGAGGCGGCTGCGTCGAGTTCAAATTAGAGAAACCGTGTGTGTGTATCACCAGGAAAAGATTTAACTTAATTTGCGTGTCGTTCCATGAAATACAAATATTTGTGAGCAACTCGTCCAAAACTTTTAAGAAATTATACTTCTCATTTAGTAATGCCAAAACAAAAACAAAACAACTTTATTTGTGAGAGATCAATCACTGTAGCATGTTAAATCTGGCCACTCACATTCCTTTGTAGACTTGGATGCCCTGCTGGTTCTGTAGGCGGGTCTTGGCCAGGTCTATAGGAAATACACATGTCACACCAACCAGGCCTGCCACGCCCCCATTAATCAGCTTAGCTGGGAGACTGCGAACGGATCAACATGAACACAGAACAATTTACACACAGTCTCCAAAACAAGCCGTGCAAACGACAGACCAGAGTGACGGGAGGGAGGGAGGGGAGCCCCATGCACACAAAGAGAACATTAAAGATGAATATTAACACAGCTGTTGTTTCCATTTGGAGAAAACATCTTTATTAAATTAAACAAACAGGATCACATTACTTACCTAACTTTCTTCTCTCCCATCCTGCATGTGTTTGGGCTCCACACCCACGTCCACTACTCCTCTTGTCCCCCCCTATTCCTCCTCTTCCTCTTCTTCACCACAGTTCAGCCCACAGCCTAAAGTTGTCGCAGTAGCAGAACTCTCACCATAAATGCAGCTTTCAGCTTCCTTTGATGTGGTAGAAAGCGACTGCCTTCTCCTCCCCGGTGTGGCAGGGATGGATGCCCTCCTTTCCTGTTATGGTCAGACCCACCAGAGTCTAATCTGTCTTCTGGCCAGCCTTTCTGCTTTATAACAAAAACCCAGTCTCTCACACTGTCTGGACACACAAAACACATGCAGGTAATATGGATTAAATACTCATAAAGAGTGCCAGTAAGAACAGTATCTCTGTTCTGTGTGACATAGGGGTATTGTTTGTCTCAAAGCCCTACTGGAGACACATTTACTTTGATGTCATTTCCTAATAGGAGGGCACGGTCGCAGTGAAGGACTGTCAGACTGAATGTCAGGTTCCATAAAATCCAGCCATTCATAAAGTTGAATAGTATCATACTCTGAGACTACACTAGGACAGAACATCTTGAGTCTCTCTAATCTGCCAGCTAAAAGGGATAAAGGGTATTTGATCTGGCCAGGAGGGCTGAGTTGAAAATGGGACTTTTCTCCATATTGCGCTTGCAATTCAGCAGTTACAAAAGGCTGAAGAGGAGATTTGTGGGGAGATTTGAAAAATAGCTAACATTCCCCCCCCCCCCCCCCCCCCCTCTCCTCCCTTTTTTCTTTTTTTTTTTTTTTTTTTTTTTTTGTTTGTTTTTTTTGTTTGTTAAAAATATTTTTGTTAGTTTTCGTCGTTTCGCA
>VOQJ01046648.1:27712-46514 GCA_015052665.1 Apistogramma diplotaenia | reverse complement strand
CTCCTCCCCCTTTTGCTTTCTGTTAGTTTAGTGGATTGTAGTCTAGTTTCAGAGGTGTATATTGCAGATAATACAAATGCTGCTGAAACCTTACCTGGGTATCCAGCTCTTGCTTTCCTTCAGTGTTCTAAGTTTTATCCATTCTTTTTCTGCCTTTCCCACTCCTGACTTCCCTCATCTCCCTAATTAATCTCTCCCATAATCTCTCCGCCTCCACTTCATCTCTATTTTTACCACTGTAAACCTTGATTAGATCCCTGGCTGTTTTGTCCACTGAGAGTCACAAAAACTTGTATCAAAAGATAGAAAGCTTGTGTCTTTTGATGCCATCTCAGCAATTTCTTCCCAAAATATCTCTTTCCGTCTCTGAGCTCTGTCTTTTTCCGTTGCTGGAGCATAGTCACATTCTACACATGCCTTTCACTGAAGTTCTTTCTGTGAAACTTTCTTTTAGCTCCATTCACGCACAGTAGTGACCCTGCCAAAACACAGACAAGGGTGCCTCACCCCGAGCCAACCTCCAACTTCCCCCAAGAACTGCACTAGAGCACCCAGCTCACACAGTTCAGAAGCACAAGCCTCACGAGAGAGCTTTCAAGAAACTTAATTTTCTCCCATCACAGAGATGCAGCAGCGAGAAACGCTGGTCCTACCTCTGGCGAAGCAACCCACAAGCAGGATCAGCCTGTCCACTTTCCTTTCACTTCAACAATGCAGGCAGCAATGGTAGTCAAGCGAGAGCGATCTGAGAGAGCCAGCCGCCACTCAGGGGCCGTTGCACAAACACGAGCATTGTCCTGCTGCCTAAATCCCTCCCTCTTATGGTGACTCTCTGTTTGACACAGACCGGCAACGCAGCTCTGCACTAACACAACTAGACATAAACTCAAGCCTGTGGAGCTGTTGTTGGAACACACACACACAACAGACACTGCAGAGACTAATACCCAAAATTAGAACTCAGTATGCATTATTTCTCTGTATAAATAAACACAACACACAACACGTGAACTGAAACAAAAAGGCCTGCCCACCAGTAATGAGCTCCCTATTCATTAGTCGTGGCATTACATAATACCTCCAGGAACACTGAATGCAATAAATGTTCACAGACTTGCCAATGCCAGTGCCATCATCACAGTTTGGGCCATTTTATTACTGAAAAATATGCAAAAAAAGTAATTACAGGGCAGTAAATAAATCAATAAGGCACTTTAAAAAAGGAGCATGTTATCATGACAACAGCTGGTCATTGCCCTTACACTATTTTTATGAGAATTGATTACTATATTGATTACTCTTAATGGAAAAACAGTTACTATCAATGACTTGTGCTCATCAGCAGGTAATATTTTCTATCTTGGCTTTCACTCTTAAATCACTTGTGGTTGCACAATATTTAAAAAAAAAGATTTGTCATGTTTAGAAAACTGAATATTGCTTAGATATGTAGTGTTTACTACTGTAGTGAAAGACTGCCAGTCAGCTTTGGTAAGGATAGAAAAATGAAGTCAGTACTAGGGTTTTTGAAAGAGCAAGAGCTAAGAGGTACAATGGAATAAATCTGACCTTTTGACTGCCTTTGACTCCCTTGAAATGTTAGCAGTTACTGTTCTGCACAACACAATAGTATGTGGTTAAGACCTTCTGCTTAGATCCTCTGATATATACCATGGCATGTCCCTCAGTGCTAGTAAGGGATTAAAAGGCAAGTTAAATTGTGGGGCCATGCTAAGATATAATGAAAGGCATGACAAATAAACAGACCAGTTCTGATACTTTTGCTACCACATGTTCTTTTGGAATAAGTTGCTTTATTTGTTGTCCTAAAGTGGTGGAATAAATAGGTTTTTACTAGAGTAAGACTAGCAAAAACACAAACAGTCCACAATGTGGTATTGTATTGAAAACCTGTTATTTAACAAAGTGTTTAGAATAAAAATATATATATAAATTCTTGTACTACTGTACATTGTGGTATATTTGTTACTACTGGTGTCATCAAGTATATGCAGGGCTAAATGCTGCTGCTAAGTAAGGGGGGAGCAAATGAAAACAACACATGCACATGTCTTCTCACCCATAGCTCACCTATGCAGCAGGTTTTGCTTATGTTGCCTCAGTTGAAAGCTTCTCCAGATTGTTAAGTTAACCAGCTTACTCCCGACTGCAAGTCTAATCAGCCACGGAAACAGAAACTACCTGTATGGATGTGCAGTGCTTCTACTTTGTAAGTAGAGGCACTATATTTCCCCCTGAGATGGCATAAAGCATGGAAATACTTGGTGCAAAGGGGTGAGTAAATGTACTTACTTAAATCAGCATTGGAGTTCTTGCCTGCAGCCTGAACAACTCACACACCGGAGCTATGCAAAGGAGGTGTACTGGAGCTTCAGACTGTCAGTGCTATTAGTGTACACTGATCAGCTGCAACATTAAAAACACTAACAGGTGAAGTGAATAAATGTGATGATCTGCTGGGAAATCTTGGGCCCTGAGATTCACAGATACTACTGTAACACGCAGCACCCTCCTAAACATTCTTGGAATCATGCACGTCTTTTACATGCAAAATTGTCTTCACAGCAAGTTTAAAAATACATACTCATTTGAAAACCTCCCTAAATCCCCAGCTCCTCTTTATCAATCACTTTTGCACAAAAGAGCTATGGGAATTATTTTGTCCAGCCCTCGGACAACTGTTCCCAAAGGGTCTGTCACTGCTCTGACAGTACAGTGATGGCTGACTGCCACTGCCCCGACCTGCTGGCAACCGCTGTCTCATTATAGCACCTTAGACCTTGGAGAGCTAAAACGATCCAGCCTATGGCAGCTTATTTATTTCACTGACTGACATGAATTCAACCAGATGGAAGGGGCTAATGAAAGAGCAGTCTTGAGTCTTCAGTGAAAATCTGTCCTCTTTATTGGATGTACTGCATTTGTAACCAAATCTTAGTCAGCTTAGCTGCTATTCAGCCCTGTTAAGCAACATAACCTTCTGCTGGTCATTGGTGATGTTAGATGGCTAGTTGTTTTTACTCTACAGCACAATATCTTATAGTGTGATGAAAAATGTTTCTGTACATTTCAGCTTATTAATGAAAAAAGTGGTTATTTTTATTTTTAACTTTTTTACTTTGACCTGTTAAGGCTTTAAATGTTTGTCTGTGTTGTGAGTAATTTAAACCAACTTCAGATGCCCTGCACACAGATCAATGATGATAAATCCCAAAATGTAGTGTAATGCCTACAAATTTATGCTGACACCACCCATGCTTCAAAAAATAAAATGAAAAAAGTTAGTTAAATATGTGTACACTTAAGAAGTGCACATAGTAAAGTCTATGATGAAATAATATGGACTGGCTCTGAATGGAGTACCCTCAGCACCTAGAGTCTAATAGCATGCACTTCTCAAATATTGCGATAGGGGGAGCCCCTGTGTAGCGTATGTGAAACTTCCCCTTCGGCGTTTACCAATAATCTCAATGTACCTGGAACCTGTGCGTGAGTAATACGCTAAACTAGAGTTTCGGACTGTTTAAAGTGAAAGGGGTATATGTTTCACAATAGGAAAAAAAACAAACTAAAACTGATTGTGAAAACTAAAGTAATATTGACGGATTCGAGAAAAATATACTTAATGAACTTAGAAGTATCGCTGGTTTAACTTTTTCGTTTTTTAGTCATTCACAATTCATAATGGTTCCCTTTAAATGACGAGCGCATTATCAAGTCATTGGGTACTATTTACTGTAAGAGATTACTATTAAAATGAACAGTCAAACCTAATTGAAAAGCTGCCCAACGGCTCGAGGTTACTATCATAAGCGATAAACATTCTAGCCGTTATAGCGACTACTTACGTTCACATAAAGTTTAACATATAGAGCTAAGTATTCGTCCCCCCCTATTCTTCGTGCGTTGGTATCGCCCTTCCCATCTGTTCAGCTCCGGCGAGACTCTGATTGAAACAGATTGTAGGACTCTCCGGGTCGCAATGGCAACTGTCCCAACAGGACGGGGATACCAACTTTTTTCGTGTTTGTAATGTTACGGAGGCATTATACGTCGCGGAAGAATCTACTTTCTAATGTGAGAAATAAACGTTATACAATTTCTTCAGTCCGAAAATGTCCCAGGGATGTACGGTTTCTGTGGAAGAGATCCAGTCTTGGTGGGAAGTCCCCGCCATAGCCCACTTCTGCTCGCTGTTCAGGACAGCATTCAACCTTCCAGACTTTGAAATAGAGGTAAACACGAATTGTGATTGCTTCTAGTAACACGAGTGTGTTTCATTGCGGAAATGAAAAGTTGTTTGTGTCAGCTTTTTTGTCTACGTGTTGGTGCGAGCGTACTTTGTGTAACTTAGTATTTGGGTAACCAGCTTAGCATGTTCTCTGAACTTCTCGTACTAAGGCAATCCTGTTAAGGTAACAAGCCAGCGAGCTTGTTAGCAGAGCTCAAGCTAGCTTTATTTGCTCGCTGCTGTTCCTCAAAGTTGAGCCTTAAGCGGAATATAGCATACACGATACAGCTCACGGTCCGGTATTCAGTGACTTGTAGTCTGTTGTCTATATCCAAGGATGCTCAGATGTTCAATTAACTTTAAATAGAGGTCCACTTGAACCATGTGCCTCTCGTTTGTTTTCATTTGGCCCGAGGCCCATGTTTATATTGCAGAGCAACCGTGTTTTAGGTCATTTAAATTAAAAGAAAAGTACCAAGAGGACTATAGAAATATTAGAGAATATACTTCGCAAAGTGTTTAAGGATTCGAAAGGGTAATATTTAAGTGAATTGGATTTATTTAGATTATAGTAACGTGAATATTTTATTTTGACTGAAAGCGCTAACTAACTTGAATTGTACTTCTGCTTACTTGCTGTATGTACTGTGCTGCTGTATTTTGCTTTCCTTTTCTGTCAGATAAAGTTAAGTTCATGGCGTGAGGTTTGAGTTTATTGTCTTGCAGGCCATCTGGCTTGTGTAGCCAGGGGACGCAGATGCTGCTCAGGCATTGTTTGCTCGCCCAAGTACTGTTTTGTTGGAAGAACGAGGGTTTAACGACTTTTCTTAGGTTATTAATTGTCTACGGCAAGTTAGTGTAGTAAATAATCCAACTACTATCTGCCCTGTCACAGAATAAACTACATTTATTACACTAAGATTGCATAATTCAACTTCATCACTCTATTTGACCCCCCCGAAATATATTCAGACTTGATAGTACAGCTTAGTTCACGAGGCCTGGCATGTGTAAGATTTGCGTCAGAGATAATGAAGATTGTTTAATTAGTCGAGCAAAGATCGCACTTTAAAGAAACTGTTAAGGTCAACCTCGCGCATCAACAGTCTCCATCACTCGGTCACCCCCACCCCCTTCAGGAGAATCACGTAGACATCGGCTTTGTTGTTAAAAGAAGTGGGAGCCAGATGGGGGCTCGCATTGCGCCTAGATAACAGGGAAGTTGAGGGTGTGTTGTGCTGCTGTTTTTCTCTTTAAGTTAGTTTGGATTCACGCGATATTGGCATAATTATATTAGGTAATAATCATTTGGGCTTCTTGAGTTCAAGGTAATGCCCGAATGATATATTCCTGTTAAATCGTATCATTACGCGGCTCACATGTTTGGCCACATTATTCAGCTGGATTTCAGCGGAAATATTAAGACTGATGTAATAGTATTACACTTTGACATCTTAATTGGGCACAGGAGTGTTGAAGGTCACAAACTCTTTTGGTTCTCATTATAATGATCTGCAGTAGGATTTATTAAACGCTTGGTAGTCACGTAAGCTTACAACTTTCATTGAAGGCTAGAGGAAAGTAAATGGCTTTTAAATGGAAATTAGCAACACTGTCTGCTAACCCCCGCCCCCAAACACATGCACACACCCTCACACTTCAAAAGAAACTGGTTTAGGTGGGGAAATTACGAGTAGTCCTTCTAGTAGCAAGCCTCCCCACCATCTTGAAGTGTCTCTAGGCACTTATTTGGGAAGTTATGTTTGAAGCATTAACTAATATTTTAGTGGTTGTTGGGAGATAACTCTATGTATATAATCACCAGTCAAGTGTGTGTGTGTGTGTTTTTTGCTTGTTTTGTTTTCTTTTTGTGGGTTTTTTCTGACTACCTTTGTTCCAAAGCTGGATTTACAAAAGCCTTTTTTTAAGGTATATATGTAGTTGATGTCTTTGTTGAATGAAATCAGTGGCTTAGACCTTGTGATCTGGCTGCTTGTGTTTTATTGGAACTTTTACTGCATTTATATTCAAAGTAAGAGTAAATCAGACCCATTCTGAAATTTGCAATGTAAATTTGTGTTCTCCATTTAAATCTTCATCACTGCAAATGCTCTCCCACTTGAGTTTAGCTTTTGCAGGTATTGAAACGGAAGGGTTTCTTGTGCTGCCATAGGGCTGTTATGGCACTTCACTAAGATGGTTTTTACAATATGCTGAAAATTCAACACACTGCAGATGGTTGCAAGTTGTTTTTTTTTTTTCATTTAAAATGCACAACTTCTTATCTTGGGAAAAACTGTGCGGTGTTTGGAGCTTTGCTTTCACCTCTGTGTGGACCTTGCTGCGTGCGCAACATGTGAGCAGCCAAACACCAGAGTTAATAAGTTGTAAAAATTAGTCAGTACAGGACACAACATTCAAAATAATCTTTTACAGTGCAGATACCAGCAGAAGTTAGACTCCTTGCAAATCCCTGCACTTTGGATATGATGATAATGAGCAATCAGCTGACACAGCCCTCTCAGAGTGATCTCTGCTGCCTTGTTACTCGGAGCTTCCAGTTCAAATATTCACTCTGACTTTTTAGAGTCTGGACATTTGGATCCAGCATGTTTACTTTCTGAGGACTTTGCAATGTAGAAAGAAGAAACTGTCAGGCTGACGTGTTTGTTTTGCTTTCATGCCACATAGCAGCAACAAGACAAGCTGGCTTGGGCACTTCCATGAATGTACCAGTTTGATCTGACTGTCATTTACCTTTTGCTTTTTTGGCATGTATTGTTAAGGCTGGTTAAAAACTGATCAACCACCTCGTGCCACATTTAATAATCAGGATACATTTGGCGTGCTACTATATTGTTTTATTTGAAATAAATGTTATTTTCTCTTCTAAGAGGTGCTTTTTAAGGAGATGTGCTTGAAAATGATTTACCTGGGTAATATCAGTCAGCTCCAGTTACATTCCAGTCTGGATGTACAGGTTGAACCAGGGGTGGAATAGGGGGAAGGGTAAGGTGCAGGAAGTGTCTGTCATTGGTCATGACTGAGTGGGGACTCCTGAGTGATTTTACTCTATCATTCCTTCAGGCTTCCCTTCTGGACTATTGGGTGTTACTGACCGGTGTCCATCTTTGCCATCCTGGGCCTTTAGAGAACAGTGGTCAGTGTTGTTGCTGCAGAGGACCTCAAGCACCTCTTGGAACAATATGCAGTCGGCAGTGGACTCCCATAGAAGTCGCTGATAAATCAGAGAATTAAAAAATAATTTAATCTAATCATTACTATATAAAAAGTGGGTGTCACCTCTCTGGTGCACTTGCTCTCTACTAAGCTGTCTGTAGCACATTGTCTATCTTTCCCTCATTTTCTGCCAGGTTATTAAATGTGAGTGCATATATTGACAGAACTGAATTGGTTTAAGAATATGAAAAGCATCACAAACAATTAAGAATTGTGAATTAGAAAGAAGAGCTGCTGTCGTCACTCACTTCTCACCACAAGACACCTTCATCATGGCTAGAGGTGAAGGCAAGATCAAAGAGTTTTTTTTTTAAACCCTGCCCAACATGGCAATCAGACAGACCACCAATCCTGCTTGATGGTCCTCCTGAAACACCTGTTTCTTTTTCTTTAAGGCTGCCACATCTGAGACCACAATGTTTAGTGCAATGTGAGACTACTGGATATTGACAAACTTTGTGATCCAGTTCACTGGTGCTGCTTTGGTACTGTTGTGGCAGCTCTATTCTTTCTACGGTGCTGGTCAGTGATAATGGAGCACCCCCAGTCTCCTTGACTAGCCTTACAGAACGGTCCCTTGCACATTGTTCCGGGGCTGATACACTTCACTGTCGCTGGTTTCCACTTTCCTCAGGGCTGCAGGCAGCAAGCTGGGAAAACAGTGCATGTATTTGTGTGTGTGTGGATGAAAGTTGAGTGGGAGAGATGGAGTGGACAAGAACAAGTACAGGCCAAGTGGAGGAAAGTGTCCTAGAGATGGAGAGCAAGTGAGTGAAGAAGCAAAGAAGCATTTTAGTATGAGTAGCTGTCCTCTTTCCTGGCTTTTTGTCTATGTGGCTTGTGAAAGGTTTCTTGGCTGTTTATCTGGTAAATGATCCCTGAAATCCCACAGCTAGCCCACACTGTAGTCTTCTGTTGCTCAGTTCTCATTGATGTGCCCTTCATTGCCAGACATAGCCCTTCATGCCAAGGACCTCTGTTTCTGGCTTCATGTAAGTCCGTGCTCTCCTGGCAGCCTGTTTGGCACATCACCATGCATTTGTTCCATGCGTCTTCATCAGCTGCCTGTCATCTGACTGAAATTGGTCTCTTATTTGGTGAAGTAGACTTAAACATTTCATTGTAGTTCTTTTTTTATTTTGTTGTGGTGGAATAGTTAGTGCAAAAGCAACTTAAATGGAATCATTCATCTATTTTTTTTCATTGCATAATAACAGAAAAACACAGATTACTCAGGAGGCAGACCTTCGATGTCCCACACTAAGATAAAATCTCTTTAAAAAGCCTTTGCCATTCTTGTTAATTTCAAACAATGAAAACGCATCCAATGAGGCTAGACAGACTCTTTTGCTGCTGTACACTGGAGATCATATTTGACATGGGTGCAATATGGGTATAAGTTGTTTAGTAGTATAGATCACTGGGTGGTCCTATTGTTTCGCTTGTCTATCAGTCGAGCACTTTTTTTCCAAACAAATATTTTAAAGCAACTGTGGTTGCTATAAAACAGTGGAACATTTTTTTTTCTGCTCATCTCTAAATGAGCAGCTTTCTTGCAGCCAGTTATAGATGTTCTCTAGAGATGCTTCTGCTAATTTCTCAGCTAAGAGCAAAGGACACCATATGTTGGTTGGCTGTAGGATCAAAAACACTCCCAGTGTCTGAAGTGTTGAAGAGCAAGGAAATTACTTTTGCCTTAGTGGTATCATGTTGTAGGGCTAATGGTTTGATCATATTGCTGTAATTAATGTCAAAGGTATTTTGCTTAGGGACAGTGAGAAAATATCTATTTGTAACCAGTGAACAAGGATTGAGTGTTGCCTTTCATGGTGAAGCTCAACTGTACCAGATTCTCAAGAAAACTCTTCTCATCTACATATTTTTATTTCTGTAATCGGTTGAATCACGCTGTAATGGTGACTGAGACCAAAAGTCTTTTTTTGAAGCAAGTGTTGCCACTTTGTAGCCATCTTGGTAACACCTGAACGCAGTTATTTTCTTAAAAAAAGGGAATAACTGCAATTTCAATCTTCACTGAACACCATAGCTGCATACATTGACCACAAATGCTCAAACGTTTCACAACATTTTAGCTTAATTTCTTGCTCAATCCAGATTGCCAATTCTCATCAAATTGCATGCCAAATTGCATAAGGGACATAGTTAGCCAAGCTGAGTACAAGACGGTTAAGACTGTAAGCTTTCATCACTGCAGTGGCTCTTTGAGGGCTGGGGCAGGACTACAGCTGTAATTGGCATTAAAAGATTCTCTGGAAGTAAGTGCTACATAAGGCCTGTCCACCAAAGTGTTTTTTTTTCCCAAGTTGAAAGCATATGGGAAGCCAAACAATTTTTAAAAGCTTAACCACAACAAGACATCACTCATTCAGCTGGACTCGGCATGTGACTTATTGTGCATACGCAGTAAATCATGTGCTATCCAGTTCGTTGTCACGGCAGTGCAGAGCTATCCGAACCGGAAGTAGTTAGAAGAAGTTTACATTTTCCATTGTCTGCACCTCTTAAGAAACTTAATCTGTGAAAAGTATGCTTTCATACTAACAACATCAGTGCCTTTGAACATAGCCACCCTCTCAGAGGAATGTCTGCTTTCTGACAGCGATATCTGACTTTTTGATCTCAGATAAATTTAGATATGTGGTGTTACGAACACTTGTTTACCTCACTATCAAATAACATTTGAATAAGTGCAGGACAATGGTACATATATTTAGGAATGAATCAACTCTCACGGAATATTTATTAGATTATTTAAATTCAGGTGCTTGTTTCTTGTATACCATTATGTTAACAATATTTTTTGCACTGTTTTTATAATATTTTACTATAATGCTGTGGGCATTTGGCTAAAAAGTAACAGTGACAAGTGCAGTGCTTAGTTCAAAGTTAAACATTTGTCAATTCTCAGCAACCAGAAAAAGAAAAATCAAGCACTCGGGTCAGAGGGTCAGCATTTCATGCTGCTGATGTTTTGTGTACAAGAAGACCACATTCTCATTGTAAGCTACTGAAAGAGTAGTCCTGAGTGGACTGTGTGAAAATATGTGTTTATTCATAGGTATTTATTTTTTGTAATAAACTGTAAAATGTATACTCCCTCTTCATGGCTTATTTATACCTTCCAGTGCACCACTTTAGAAACACTGGAAACATATTTCTTTTCTTATGCAAATACCTCTTCTCAGGACATGCAGGTTTTACGTGATTTGGCAACTGCTTCTTCGGTTAATTTTGTTGGACTAGTTAGATTGCTAACTGCTTTAAACTGTCTCAGTGCCAACAATTCATGAAGTTGGTGGCGTTTCATATTTCCTAACATGGTGACACCCAAATTCAGCCTGACTAATTTAAAGAATAAAAAAACAGTTTTCTTTTGATTATGAAATGCCTTATTATATAATTAACTGCCAAACTACTGCAGACTAATGATATAATGCCCTCTCCTCTTGTTCTTTTACCCATACCCAACAGCGCTCCCCCTGCCCCATTCATTTCTCGGGCCCCAGTCTGCCCTGCCTGTTACTGTGCACGAACCCCTGGCATCACCATGACTAAACCCCAGATGGTGGTTCTTTTTCTCCCTTCCCCCTGGAGGGCTCTTCTCTGGGTGCTGCCGCTACTACTGCTGCAACCATTCTTTTTTTTTTGGGGGGGGGGCTTTGGATTTTTGTAATAGCCCCCTGTATGATTATAAAAGAAGATTTAGTCCTATTAGATTTGGTAAATAAGTGAGCGCAGACTGACTGTGAGCATGCCCTTGTTTCTGTTGTCTAGAAAGCAAATGGATTAACGGGGGGAGTAGGATCAAGGCTTAAGTGTTGCTCCACAGCAGTCTCCTGCTTCCCACTTGTCCTGCATTATAACTGCAGATAGGAGTCATTTAATATAATGCCAACCTGGCCTCTGTTAGGGGTTGTGATGTGAGGGCCAAGTATGGCTGTGGTGAAGATGGCAGGACATTACTAGCAAATGAAATGGGGACTTAAATCATTGACACTTAACTTCAGCCTTGGGCTGCATTACCTCCTTGAGCAATTCCTGTGAGGACAGTGGATCCCCACACACACATTAACTGTGATCTTTTCTCATCCCACATCTATAGTGTTCCCTTGCATCCCTTTTCTTTTCTTTCTTTCAGCCCCACCCATGGACACATCCCAGCTCAGCCTTGCTTATTGCCTCATGGACACCAGCCTCTTACAACTTCCTTTCCAAATCGTAACCCCTTTATAAACTTTTTCACACTCTGCAAGTGCTGCTCTGACATGAAGAACCTTTTTGCATGTCTTTTTTTTAATGCCCTGTTGTGCATGCGCTGTGTGGGTGTAGGGTGGGTGGAGAGCTTTGTAATAGGCTACTCCCCTTCCCCCAGTTGTGATTGACAAGTGAGAGCAGCAGTACATGCATCAGATGGTTTCACATGGGGACTATGTGCACAGAGGGGGAGGTAGAAGGGCACATACACTGTTTTTCCTCGCACTTCCATTGTTGCAGCTCCCCATGGTTCCCTCTCTCTGTCTCCAGTCTGGGATAGCATCCCTTTCAGTTTTGCATTCTCACTTTGCATCTTTGGAGCTCGTTGTGAAGCAGAGATCCAAAGTGTTAAAAAAAAAAAAAGACACGAGAACTTCACCAAAACAGATCTCAGCCAATGGGATAGTGTTACTCAAGTCAGCAGTTAAGGCATTTAGACAGCATAGCTTTCCTCAGGTGGGTGGGGAGGGTGTCAAAATGGCAGAATGATGTCCTGGAGGCAGCTACTGTAGTGGGAAAACCAGAGAGGCAGTTTTGAGTATGTGCTCATGTGTATGCCCGTCTATGGCCAGAATTTGCCAATGCAATACTGTTGAGTCATCAAGATATAGCTAGGGTTGGTATGAGTTAAACAATGACTGCCATCGGGACAGATGTCACAAAATGCCTAAAGTATTAAAACTGCAGCTCCACTCTTTTGAAACGCGCATAAATTTTAAGTCGAAAAAATTAAGAGCAATGCTTAGTCGGCACATAATAGAAGGAAAAGGGGTGTTTATTGGTGAGGGTTATGCCTGATTAGATTATACAACATAACCAACGCAGGGGCTGATGTACTTGTTGGCTTGTGCGAGGTGTCCCTCTAGTTTTTCATTTTTTGTGCGTTTCCTCACATCCATTTAGATAGTTTCAGCAGTTTTCAATAAATTAAAAACTGGCACATGAAGTTATGCTGTACGTTACAGTGGAGTTCAGTGGGGTTTGCAGTTATGTTGTAGGTTACGGAATAGATGTGCTCACACATAAATCCCCAGGACTGTAGGAAGCCACATGCTGAAACAAATATTTTCATTTGGCACAATTTATGTGTTTTCAAATCCAGTTTTTTGCTTTACGTTCTTGCTTTTTTCCTCCACCCCTGATGCCTCAATACAGTGTTCAAATTAATTAGGGTGCTGGGTCCCTTCAAGCAGGGGCTGATGTCGGTATGAACACGGCCAAAGTGCCCTGGGAGCTTTTGCACCATCATTTGTGAAAGTCAGGACCTTCACACACCAGGCTGACTTCAAAGAACTGGAGTCTAGACCTCGTGTTGTCACCTCTCATCTCCTGTTAAATGTGCCATCTACCTTTCACATAGCCATCTGGCCTAAAAAACATGCCCAGATTACATTTTGAAAGATGTGTGTCTCAATAACTAACTGATCTGAGCAAAAGTTAAGTTTTAATTGACACTGACATCAATTATTTTTTTCTTTAAGGTTTCGTATGCATGTGTGAAGAACCTTTTTATTTTCCCTTTTCAGTATTAGTAATTTAAACCATTTATTTTTGTATATGTGCTTGTGTATGTAAAGTTCCACTGTGATGTCAACTGAAGAAGGAAGCTCAGTTTTATCTGAGGAGGTTGATGTGTTGGTGTCCTTTAAAGTTGGCAGTGGGCGCACAAGAGGCTGCAGTGGGTGACCCCCCCCACTCTCCTGGGCTTCTCCCATGTACTCAACGAGCTAGTCCATGCAAAAGATTTCCGTCTGTTTGGAGAGAGCTCAGCTCCGGAAGGATCTGTCCAACGTCCATCCCTCTCCTCGCTTTCCACTCTGTTCTCCTCTGTAGCCAAGCCACCTGTCCCACCTGGCCATGACATGGACATAATAAAACTCAGCAGAAAGTTTAAACTGACTGGACATCTGTTAGTGTATATTTAGTGTTTGTCTCTGCTCTCACATTGTGGTTTAGCTCATGTGGACTTGTGTTGCATTTTCTTTTCACATATGTTCACGAAGAAATTACATTATTGCTGGAGTCTCTATTTGTTGGACTGCCAGAATCTTGAGGGTAGAAGTTGAGTATGAAGGACGCTTATTTTCTTTTAAAGTTCTTGTTTCGACGCATTAGTCAAATGTATTTGGCAACAACACAAGGTTGTTGATACTTTCCTCTGATCAGATGAACCGTACATCCTGAGGATGTGAGGGCGTTTTCCTGTGGTGTTACGACTGCGTGTTCGTGTTTGTCATGTGGCAGGAGGTGGTTACATGCGGGGGTGGAGGGTGTTGTCAGATGATGGCTCCTGGAGGAGTCGTGTGTAAGCTGAAAGTGGGAGGGGGGTGGTGGAGGAAGAAATGAAGAAAGAAGCATAGAAGAGGAAGAGAAGAGCCTTTACACAACAAACAGGCCTCCCTTCCCCCCTCCAGCGAGCCATGCACACGTCCTCCAACTGTTGGTGATATAGACCTCGCAGGAGCTGTTAACGGCAGTGGCATGGAAAGTGTCTGCTCTGAGGATAGCCAGAGAGGCCACCCCCCAGATATTACAGGCTTTGAGGATCTGCTTTAACCTTGGAGCTGCTGATACAAAATGCCACTACTTATCACAACCCCTCTCTTTCACCTACTACAGCTTGTATTGGCCAGACACACATGCACACATTTTATCAGTTTTTCTCTCTTTGCAGATATGGATTGGCACACATGATGGGTCCATTAGTGTCCACTGAGAAAAGCACATTTTGCTTTTATCTGGAAATGCAGCTGCTCTACTGTGCATTGAAATCTGTTGGCTGTCTTAGCCTTGATGTCTTTCTTTCAAAAAAGTCAGGTGATCTTCTCCTTTCAGTTGAACATTTAACACTTAATTCTCATGTCAGTCAGACTGTGTTTTGACCCGTGTAACAGCAGATGTGCCTGCGTGCAGTGTATTTTTATTGAATACAGTCAATCCATGATGGACCCACTCTTATGAGACAGCTGTGACTGGTTATGTGGCAGTCTCCTTTTATCAGTCCACATTTCACTGTTAAACAATGTATTTTTTGTCAGTAATATATAGAAGTTCTAGTTTTACCTCCATGTGTTTTATTTTGTCCTGTTTTGTCCACATGCATCTCCTCATCTTGGATCTTTTGCATGTTTTACTGTGTTTATTTTTAGTCTTTTAAGTCTATGATTTAAATTAAGTTTGATGTCAAGATACAGATGCAAGGTTGCCAAAGCTGGGGCATTCGACCAAGCTTATGTTTTAGCCAAAGTTTGGAGGAGACAATTGAGCACTGACCATCCTCTTGACTCAGGCGGATGCAAACAGATACAGCACATCATTGTCATCATTTCTTAATGAATAAGGGATTAATTTCATAGATCAAATTGTTTTAGGCACTAGATACTTGGCTCACCTTTTCCACTGCAACTATTTTAGATTTTATAAATGAAATCACTACAAATTCTGGGCTTTAATTGCCCCTCCCTGAGCCTGGTTCTGCTGGAGGTTTCTTCCTGTTAAAAGGGAGTTTTTCCTTTCCACTGTCGCCAAGTGCTTGCTCATAGGGGGTCGTTTTGATTGTTGGGTTTAATCTGTAATTATTGTAATTATTACAATAAAAAGCGCCTTGAGGCGACTGTTTGTTGGCGCTGTATAAATAAAATTGAATTGAACTAATTTGTCTCCAGTGAGTAAAAACGCACATTGCATGTCTATAGTCTCATTACTTCATACTGTCATGCGTTTTCCAAGATCTGCTGCACTTAGTCATAAACATCTAAAAAGATTTTTGTTTACATTTGTCTGCAAGAGGCTAGCCTTGGATTTAATGCAACCATGAGCGGCATATTATGAGGTGGTCAGTGTTTTCCTTTTATATGTTGACTACTAGCCAGATGGCAGTTTATTTATAGTAGTGTGTAAGTGTATCTAACTACTTTAATTCATTTTCATTTAGAAAGATCTCACAAATACATAATTTTAATGTGCTGGTATGCACACAGGCTTGCCTGACAGGCTCTGTCGTGCCAAGCACAGAGCGGACTGTTTGTCAGTGTTTGGCAAATATTAGCAATATAATTAATGCGCTACTAACTGCAGTACTTAAACTGCTGCAATCGCCATGTTTCTAGTTACTATATAAATGATAAATGAGGTCCAAGGACTCTTAGAAAAGTTCTTGTCACAAAGCAATGGTTTCTAGCTATTTGCACACTTTGTGCTCATTTTATACTTTTCACAGTCAGGTGAGCAGTATCATTAACATACACTGTACTGTATTCGATGGAATAACGCATTTAGAAGGTGCCACGTGCCAGCATATTTTAGCTGAGCGAAATTTTTCTCCAGTAAAAAAAAAATTCATTTTTTTGTGTCTTTAAGCTTTGCTGACATTATTTGCTGATTGGAGTCATGTGTTAGCAGTCACATAGTATTTTGGTGGCAGTAGTAGTAGTTAACCATCTGAGAAACAGTATTGTGTACATGTACATAAAAATAATGGGATTTAGAAATTGTGGTATTTTTATTTATTTTCATTGGTCACAGGGACTGGTATCCTTACTGCGAGAATGCAGGAATTTTATTCTGCCGATTTTAATGAAGACGCATTAGATGTGATCGGGTTTTTTGAAAAGGAGAAAAGAACAAGTGGTTAGCCACATTGTCACTACAAGTGTTACTTTTTGCACTTGTCTGCTGCTCTGTTGAATAGATGAGACAGTGACTTTAACACTTTAACCACATCCACTAACAGGACTTAGTTATTTGCCTTTTCTCCCTCCTCATCTTACTGATAATGTAGTGAGGAGAATACCTGTCATTTACATTCTTCTTTACTATTCTGCCTACAGTTCTAGTGAAGCCAGCAACTGGCTGCGGTGTGGATAATGTGTGGAAGAAGAAGAGAGATAAGGAAGATGGAGAAAGGAAAAGAGTGGGGTGGAGAGCGGAGTAAGGGTGTTGTCAGGGGAATAATAGAATGCCTCAGAGGCCCTCGTAGACACTGGGCAGCAGGGCAGGGGGAGGAAAATGGTGTGAAAGAGAGGAATAAGAGGTTAAGCCAGTGAGAGGAGCAGAGAGAGAAACAGCAGGGGAGTCTGGTGAAAGAAGTGGCAAATACCTTCAGGGTGAATTGCCGATTGCAAGCCCTGGCCTACAGAGGGAGTGAAGTGATGACACACCTTTTGAATAAACCTTGAGTCACCCTGCAGTCTTTGTTCCAGTATGTGAAATGAATAGCCTGTTTTTCACACCAGTGTATTGGTGATAAGTCTGACAGCTTGCCCCTGTGATTTATGCAAATTATAGCTTATCAATTATTCAACTTTCTTATCTTCGAGTCCCATTGATCATTAATGTAAAGCAGTCAAAGTACTAGATTGTGTTACCATAGCAGAGATACATGTATGAATGAATTCTGGTAGGTCTGGTGTGTTTTTGTCTGTTTAGTAGTGTCATGTAGTGACATAGTTTGGGGGTTACTTTCTCTGTGCATGTGCTTATTGAGGGGAAAGGTTCCCACAGGACATTTCCAGCTGCAGCAGAGTGTCCCTTGCAGTCCTTTATCACGCTGAGTGTTTGTTAGCATCAGGCCACAGAGGGATTGGCCAATGAATGGGTGACAGAAGAAAGGGCAAATAGACCACAGTAATTTCCCCTCCCTTTGCCATCTGAGATACTGTATGGCACTTGAAAGTTAGGGAAGAGTTGGGTTAATCCAGCGGGCTGCAGCGAGCCCTCCACTTGCTGTTCTGTACTCAACTCTGAACTCTTTCCCCAGCCTTTCCCCAGCCTTGGCCCCGAGCCTTTTTCAAAATGTGATCAAAGTGCAGTTTGTCTCTGATGGATGGGCTCACTCTGGCCCAGAGGCTGTCTGACAGGGGACCTGGAAGTGGAAGAAAGCATGACATAGGATCTCGCTGCATCCTATGCACATGTGCTTGGAGACAAAAACGCCAAAGTGTGTCTTTGTATTGAGAGTTAGCTCATGGGTATGACAAGCAAACCATGACTAATGAGCTAGCCTGAACACACGTTAAAACCTTTAATGAGTCATTGTTGTTGCTTCGCCTACCTCGTTTATGCTTAATATACAGTACACAATATTGCAAAGCCACGCAGTTGTGTTGCCCTTAAATGAAGTCTTGCTTACAGTGGTGTGAAAGTTTCTGTCAAAGTTACCGCTGGTCTTGTAGTGTGATTTGTCAGTCGTGTCAGGTCGACCACAAGTAACAATGTTGCAACAATACAATTTTAAGTCTGTAGTATCTGAAACACTTGGTACAGATCACCAAATTGTTAGTGTGAACAGGACTTGACAAGAATTTTTTTTTTTACCACTAGAAGGGAAAATGTGTAGTTGGTGACTCTTAGACGTCTGGCTACTTTAAGACTATGAAATAGGCTTTGATTTGCTCCTGGCAGTCACACATACTTATACTCCTAAATCCTACAGTGTAAGCCTTACTCTTAAAATCCATTCCGATCTGTCTGTGGGTATTATGAATATGTTCTGTAGACTTTTAAATTAGCCTCAGTGTATTTGTAGCTCTAATGAGCTGCTCTTTTCAATAATAAGACGTGCAGTCTTATCCGCTCTCATCAAACTCACCACAGGTATGCATAGCTTCTTTCGCTTTTCCTTCATGCTCTTAAGCCTCAAGCAGAAACGTTTATCTTATCATGTTTTTCAGCGTCTCTCTCAACCTTGTCAGCGCTTCTCCCCTTTTTGTTTTTCATCATGCTGACCTGTTATCTACTGGCTTATGTCATTCTCCGCAGCCAGGAAATGTGTACACTGACCTTTAGGGACCTGCCGAGTGCATCCTGGCAGATTAAGAGACGGCAAAATAATTAAATGTATATAACTTTTTTCCCTTCTCAAAGCTGAGGAGAGGATACCTTACCAATCAGCAGTAATACAGGTGCATACGTGTGAAAAAGAGGCAAGAGTGTCAGAGGCCGTGAAAAGCAATGGCCACGTTGGGGGGGGGGGGGGTAGGCGGTAAGGGGTCTGTAGGGGCTTGGAGGGGTTGTTTTTTTGTCCTGGGGGGGGGG
>VOQJ01046648.1:0-10352 GCA_015052665.1 Apistogramma diplotaenia | reverse complement strand
AAAACACCGCTCCACTTATCTGAAGCGCAAACCAGCCCCCCCCCCCCCAAAACTTATTGCCCATTTCTACCCAATCTCTGTTGTTCTTCCTCTGAAGTAAACACACAGTATATGCATCATTCAAAGCTGCCTTCATTTATTAGAATGTCTTTGAGTAACAGAGAGGGACCAGCAAGCGTGGTGCCGTTGTTATCTAGATGTATGTGATTCTCTGTTGTGCACTATGGATTTTGTCAGTCTGAACATCCTGGAACTGAGTGGCCTTGAATAGTCTTATTTTAGTCGATGCTTACTAACACGTAAATGTATCTAAGAGTATATACTATATAAATCACAGCCCTTCACCACAGAGACTTACCTCAGATGAGGATCATTTAAAATTTTCACACAATACTGGTGTGTCCACCTGCACAGAACAAACACACACAAGTTATTTGAGTTTCTTGCATTCCTCCAACAAGTTTGTTGCTTTAGTTGTTTGTTCCTTCATGGTTCCTTTGAGTGCGTCCTTTTCTCCCCCATGTCAATACTAAACATAACCTCAGGGTGTACAGTTTCTATATACGGGTACTGTTCTCAATTATTGGAAGGGGGAACAGCATAAGGCAAATGGGACTGCAACTGTGGCAAATCAATCCACCTCATGACAAAGCTGACTTGTGAGGGTCATTGGCCTTAATAATTAACAGCCCATTTTTTTAAATATAGTTTTCATCAGAATTAATTAAATTTTAATAGGTTCTAACTTGTTGCTCTACATTCCACATAATTTGACGTCAACATTTGCCATCACAATGAATTTTGTCCCTCCTTTGTCTGTGAGCCCCACTGGGGAAGTTTTAGCAATTGCAAAAAATAAGAATAAAAATGATAATCTACCTCATCCAGCCAGTCTGTGGCATCTACAAAGTCCATCCGCTTCCTCTCTTTCTCTGCCAGACTCCTGTGGGGTGGTGGTCTATGACCAGCACGAATTGATGTTAGCACCACTTTTAGATCTAATGACTGTAGACCTGAGAATGAAAAGGCCTTACAAATGCTTTACCATCTTTGGTGGGAAATAAAATAAAATGTCAGGTCTCTGTGACTTATGATGGTGCTCACTGACGACCTCAATTAGAGGTGATTACTCAGTTGACTACAGGTGCTATGGTATTGTACCTTCATTCTTTTTTTAATTATCATTAGAGAATGATGGGCAATATTATCTTCTGTAAGTGCATGTCTTAACTTTTACTGATCAAATGCCATCCCACTTACAGGTGGTAGGTTGTAGTCCAGTCTAGAGTTTAATGGGCTGCGTACAGTTTGGCAGCATTAGGATGTCTTAAGGTTTAGGGCATTCTGATGAAATATTCAAGAAAGGAAGATGGGATAGGAAATGATAGAAGCTATGAGACAATTTTGTAAATGTCGTTGATGACTTACTATTTTGTTAAAATAGGCAGTATTAGTGAGCCTAATAGGGCCACTAAGGAGGTAGTGTGTTCATTCATGCTGTCTGTATGAAGGGCAGTTCTGTTTCTTTTTGTGTGTTTTTGTTTTGTTTTTTAAGTCTGTGAGATTGTAATATTATCTTATGGTGTACAGGTGTGTGCGTGTGCATGTGTGTGTATATATATATTTTTCTGGTGTGTAGAATCAGCACCAAGCAACTGGAAGTGTGCATTCATCTTTCACTTTACTCTGCTGTCATCTCTCTGCACTAGTGAAACCCACTTAGGTGTGATTTAAATGTGAATCATATTTATTTGCTGTTTTAAGAATTTTTGTACATTTTTGGACTTTGTTTTAATATAATTATGGTGTCTGTTTCCTTTTCTCTTGATGTTTTAAGCAGTTGTCTTTTACCTCAGTAGCCATTGGAGACGAAAAGACCTGTATCTTTCATTTTGAAGTGACGTTTACAAGTTCTTATCTGACTGACATAGATTATTTTGGAAATGGAATGGAGTATTTTCTCTACTGTACATTTCTTACAAATAAAAAATTTCCTCAAACAGTTTGGTTTTTACATTGGAGCAATACTTGTGAAATTTGTATGGATCTATTCAAATAACTGAAAGGAATGCCAAAGGACAAAACATGAGGAACAATGCATTAATATATTGGAAACTTTACACCACCACTTTTTTTAGTATTTACCCTCGCAACGCACACCCTGTGCAGACTGAATGTTGCTTTGTCTGAACCTTCTGTCTGCAGGAATCACTGATGTGATGTCAGAGGGTGCCTCCTAATAAAAAGTAATATATTCTTTTGTTCCAACCTAACAAGGACAAAATTGGCATTAGAAAGAAAATGCAAATGAGGGATGTAATTAAGATGCTTTAATTGAGCCCAATTAAGCATATTGTTGTACAACAAGATTTTAAAATAAGGAAATGCAAAACACAACATGCCACTAAAAGTAAATAACTAGAATACGACCAAAATGCACTAAAACTTTACTGTACAATAGCTATAATAAAGCTGTGGAAACAATGACCAAAGCTTGTTTTGATTTTATACAAGTGAAACAAGCATTGCAAGTTCTGTATGTAACCCCGCCCAACAAAATTGCTCATTGTTTTACTAACAACAAAACCAAATAGGTTGATTTTATCATTTTTTATGCTTCATGCTATAAATTTTCCTACACTCAAAGATAAAATCAGTAAGAATATAGCACAATATTGTTACTGCTTTAACATGAACCTTACGTATTTTTTTAACTACACAATGATTTTTACCATTCACTTTTTCCGTAGAAAATTCATATTATAGAAAATATAATAGAAATAACAGAAAATGTAAATATATATATTTTTACGGATTTCTTGTTACAGTGTCATGATAATGCATCGAGTCAAAAGATTTGTGTTACTGTTTTGTTGTGTTAATATATGCATTTTATGTACATAAGCGTTCAGTTCTGAAACAAGCTTTTTAAAAACCTTTGTTAAATGTTTTTTCTAACCCTTAGCTCGCTGACTAGCTTCCGCCACTACAGTAACCAATCAGATTGTTCCAAGATTTAGCTTTAGCCAATCATAGCGAAGAATGCAGCATGTCACAACAAACCAGCTGCCTCTCAAGCTAAGCAGGGAACGAGAAAGCATACGGCACAGCATCTCACTGGGGTTTTGTTTATTTTCGTGGGTGTCGTATTAAAAACGCTACTTAACAAGCATTCTAGCTCCTGTAGTCGAGCGAGGCTTTCTGTGGTTCTTCGTTTATCACGTGCCTGGACTGTTTACGAAGTCCCCAACTGTCGAAACACCAGCTAAGCGGCTCGCTGTGCACCAACCGTAAGATACAGTATTTGAGACGTAGCTGCTGTTAGCGTAAATTAAAGAAAGCTCGTTTTTATTTTTGTTTGTTTAGACCGTTAAAACAAGTCGTAAAATTATTCTAAAAAGTAACATTGCCTATTATTATTAACGGGGTTTTTTGTAAGCGTGGTTAAACTACTGAGTAACCAGCACCTGGTTGCTTTTCTCTGTTTCGCATATGTTAAAGGTTGGCTTTTTATTTTTACCGCAGCCAGTGCAGAACAGCTGATTTCACTTCTGCAAACAACCTGCGCTGCCTTCTCAGGGAAATTTTAATCCGTTTTCTCATAACCAGCTCCCACCCGCTTTCCACACAATGGCAGCCCTGTTACAGCGACCCCACGCGGCTGTGCTCTGTTTGTTGCTGCTCTTCTTGACCGGTGGCCTGTCCATCCCAGACCCCAAGCAGAGAGAGGCCCTTATAAAACTGGAAGCTTCCATGCAGACAGGTGGGCAGCTGTTGCTGACTGACGCAGAGCGGCGGCTGGACGCTCGTCTGTTAAAAATGAAACAGGAGGAACTGGAGAAAGAGAACTTCCCTCCTGCCATGCACTTCTTCAAGGCCAGACAACTCATCAGGAACAGTCCCATCTTCAAGCTGCTGCAGAAAATGCCCAAAGGTACACAGCCACTGACAGAAAGATGCATATACTTTAAATTTCAAGGCTTAATTTTAACATGATGCGTTGGATATAATATTACTTTTTGAAAACAAGCAGCTGTTCAGTATACAGTACTCTACAAAGGTCTTGAACCATCCCTCAGTCTTTTAAAGTTTTACTTCTGACATTGGCTTCACTTTATTGCTGCATTTCAAAACAGTCCTTATACCTGACCATTTTCAGGGGATTGTTTTGTATGTTAAGCTACTTGATACTGACCTATGAGTTAGTAAAGTACTAAAAGGCACCTGACTCAAGGGTATGAACCAAACCATTGCTGTGTCTAAACATAACAAACAACATGGCAAAAAACTAATTTAAAAAATAGTCTTTAGTCCCTGTTTTTATTAGCAGCCTTCCACAAAAGCACATTTGTTCCCATTTGTTCAGCCAAGCCTAAAATGTCAACAATGCAGTTTGACAGACACAAAATAGTATTTTTGCAGATGACAGATGGTGTCCAGGGGGATCCCCTAAAATGTCCCACCAACAGGTGCCATGTGAAAGAGATAATCAGTGTTATTCACAAAACTGGGATTTTTCCATTTAGGAAATATTTCCAAATATTTATGCAAAGTATCACAGGTTTAATATCTTCATAATTATATGATTTACAATTTCAGGCGGTGCCCTACATGTCCATGATTTTTCCATGGTAGATGTAGAGTGGCTGGTGAAGAACGTGACCTATCGGCCACACTGCCATATTTGCTTTACTAACGAGAAGTCCATCAGATTCATCTTCTCATCTCGGCAACCTAAACCTCTGCCATATTGCTCTCCCTGGACCCTGCTGGAAAACCTCAGGGCGAAGACTGTGAACACCACAGACCTTGACAACAGGTGATCTTTGTTGCAAAGATAATAAAACAGACACAGAAATGCTTATATAAATGCATGTAATCGTGTCACTGGGTTCTTTATTCTTCTGCGAAGCTCCATATTGGTATATTTAGTTTTCTCTGCTTTTCCACACATAATCATGTTAATGCTGAGAGGTGGAAAGTAACAAAGTACAAACACTTCGTTATTGTACTTAAGTAGATTTTTCAGGTTTTTGCTCCCTATATTTTTACACAAATATCAGTACTTTCTGCTTCTTGCAAAACAGACTTGTTACTTTAGGTTTAACATGTCTGAGAAAAGTTTGAATTTCCGATCAGCGATTTATTTTTTTTCTGGAAGTTGTTCTGACAGGGAGGCGGGGTCACAGACACGACACACAGTACAGGGAGAGGCTCCTGCAAAGCTCGGAGACTAGAAAAAACTGCGCTTTACATAGAGGCTACACACTGGAGCGGTTAGGAAAATGAGTGACAGAAAATGTAAAGCACGAAAGTGTCTGCAGTTTGTCACGTAGTTCATGAGCTAAAAGAGCAGCTGTTGTTTCCACGGAGAGAAAAGAAAGAGTAGTTCACTCAGAGATGGAGAAAGATGGAAGGAAGAAGACGAAGAGCTACTTTTACTTTCTTACTTTGAGTACATTTTAGAGCCTGTACTATTTTACTTTTACGTGAGTGAAGAAGTTGAACCAATACTTCAACTTTTACCAGAGTAGTTTTTAACACAAGTATTTGTACTTCTATTTAAATACAGAGTGTCAGTACTTTTGCCACCTCTGCTAAAGACCTTAAGTGCACCTCTGACCTCTGGCCTCCTAAAATTAATAGATAACATTAGTAAGATTTGTGTTTTAAATCCCTTTTATATGTGTATTTTACTGGCTGAATTAAGTGGCTTTAAATATTTGAAGTATTACTATTATCAGTTACCTGAAACTCTCAGGAAAAACAAGAGGTATGGAGTGATCTCTTTAATAATTGAGAGAGATGTGAAAAGGAGTGGTCTGTTTTCCGAAGCATAAACAGACTGTGTATTTATTATGAAGAGTAGGGCCGTTTTAGTGATTACAGAGATATAATACCAATGCTACATAATCTCGACTTCAGCCTCAGTGAAATGTTAACGACATAATGTTGACACTTGGTATGTGGAATACAAGCTAATTGCAGATCTTCTTACAAGCTTGTCTGCGTGCTTCCCCTCAGCATCATGGGCAACCTGACGCTCTTCACTGATCAGGATCCAGAGGCAGTGTACCCCACTCAGGCCGTGGTGTGGAAGAGGTTTGAACGGACCTTTCAGTCAGCGTTGGGTTTGGTCACATATGCTCCTGTGTTCAAAGACTATTTATACCAAGGCCTCAGCCAGTTCTACATGGACAACATTATGTATCTTGAAGTGCGTGCTCTACTTCCAGAGGTAGATTGATACTTACATTCTGCATATACTGATTTCCCTTTGTGTCGGATTTGCCCGAAGCATGCGCGTGATAATTTATTCTTCTTTGGTATTCAGATATATGATTTGGATGGTCACACTTATGACAAAGCCTGGGCTCTGAGGACGTGCCGGGACATCTCAAAGCAGTTTGTAGCAAACCACCCCGACTTTGTTGGTGTGAAAATCATCTTTACAGTCAACAGGTGGCTTTAAAAAAAGGAATATGTACTATTTATTCTAACACGGCTTTTGAGATACAAATAAAATGATGTGGATTTAATCACTGATCATTCTGTACTGTGTATTTCAGGGGGATAGACACTAACATGATGGTTCGTGTTGTGGAGGAGGCTATGGAGCTGTACAGAGACTTCCCTGACATCATGGCTGGTTTTGATCTGGTAAGAGGCAACAGCTAGTAACAATAGGGATGCTTTTACAGTTTCAAATCACTGAAAACAATACATCATCCCAAGTGGGCTGAATTTAAATGACTCCCTTTGCCTTTGTACAGGTGGGTTGGGAGGATGGAGGCAGACCCCTGTGGTATTTCAGAGATGCCTTGTCACTCCCTGTAGAGAGAGGGGTTCCACTTCCTTTCTTTTTTCATGCTGGAGAGACAGGTGAGAATTTATTATGAATTTATTTTGTTAGTGTAATAATAATAAGTGTTTTTTTTTTCTTATTTCACTTTTATATTCAATATTTTGCTGAAAAAGCTGTACAAATGCAAAGTTTGCTGTGTGTTAAATCTGGGGACTTTAAGTATAATTCTTTAAGAACAGTCACACTTATTGTTTTAAAGTATTTGGAAGTTATACCCGTTCTATTTGTCTTCTGCAGATTCCCAGGGAATAGAAGTGGATCAGAACATGTTGGATGCTCTTCTCTTCAACACATCACGGATCGGGCATGGGTTTGCACTATCACGCCATCCACTGGTCAAAGAGCTGTCTAGAAAAAATGGGGTGCCTGTGGAGGTGTGCCCCATCTCCAACCAGGTACGCGGCCACCTGCCGTCATGCTGCACACTAACAATAATGTTTTCCTGATACTAGCATGAATGCCTTAAAATCCTTGCTTTTATTTTCTCCTTCCACATATCCTCATCCAGGTGCTGAAGTTGGTAAAAGATTTGCGAAACCATCCAGCTGCTGCACTGATGTCAGAAGACCACCCGGTTGTCATCAGCTCTGATGATCCTGCCATATTTGGTGCATCTGGCCTGTCTTATGACTTCTATGAAGCCTTTGTCGGTTTAGGGGGCATGCGATCCAATATAGCCTCCCTTAAACAGCTGGCCATAAACTCTATCAGGTGAGATTCCACTGAGATGTGACTTTTAGTTGTGTGCACCAGCATGCTTTTGGCTGTCTGACATCCGGCTCTCTGTGTTTCAGGTATAGTTCTTTGACTCCCAAGCAGCAGGAGGAAGCACTGTCTCTGTGGCAGAGAAGATGGGATAAGTTTGTCTCTGAAAATGCCTTTTAGTAGGAAGATACCATTTGAAAACAATAAATGATCTTTTTATTTGTTTCCTTTTGTAAAAGGAAGGACTTGCCACAGTTGTATGGAAATGTCAAAGACTACAGTAGCTGCTGAGCAGGCACAAGTTGGTGTTACTTCCTGGATACTGTCATTACTGTGAAATAACGAAGTATCAGAACATGGCAGCCACCAGGTAAAAGAACCTTTGTAAAAGGCAAAACAGGATCATTTTTAATGTTTTGCATTTTATGATTGAGGTTTGCAGTAACCACACAGCATTGTTGAGTGGTTCAGGTAATAACTGCTGTTTTATTTCTTTCTGTGGTCTCAGTGGTTTGCTTGTTTTGTATAACTGACAGGTAACTTTTTTTTTTAAAATAAGTGTTGCATCATTTGGCCTGTGGAACACGTTTCTCCAAAAACAGCAAATTGCGTTTGTTTTAATATACTTCTGTAGGACTTTTACTTGAATGTAATTTTAACACTTAGAGCTATCATTTGCTGGTAATTATCATTTATTCATGCAGGCACGTGTATGAAAGAATTTGTCAGAAGCCAAAACAAAAAAAAAGTTTCAAAAATATGTTTGTTTTTTTAAAGCAGGGGGCTGAAATTTAATAACTGTCACAACATGCAAACTTTAATGTTCTGAAATAAATTTGACATAAAAGCAACTGTTGATTCACTGTGAAATTCAGTTTTCTTCTGTGACACCGTCACCAGTATCAGTGCACTGCAGTGCAGTGCATCCTTCATCTGCTGCAGGTGTTGAATTTGGAGAAGAAGCTGTCATCTATACATCCTCTTTTAATGTCTGGTTTCCTTAAAAATGAAACATGGTTAAAAAAAAATAAGAGTGAGACAATATACATTGTGTTAAATTTAATAAAGCAGCCTTTGTTTTCCAGATGTTACTAACAGTTTGTGTGTCTCGGCCAGTTGAGCGTTGGCGCTGTCCAGGTCTCGCCTCAGCTGCCTGTTCAGTCGTGCCTGCTGCCTCTCAATGAGCAGAGCCGTACGAGAGGAGTCCAAGCGCACGCTGTTATGCCACTCTTCTTCTTGTTTCTTTTCCAGTTGGTTCCTCTTTACAGGCACAGATAGCAAACATTAGTAAATAAACTGCTTAATACAGCATGTCTTTTAAATGACCCACACTGTCTGGATGCAAATTGTTTTACCCTTTTCTCATCTATTTGATATTTCTGGAACTGAATGATCTCCTGCAGGCTCTCAGGAAGTGTTTTCCCGTCACTGCTGGGACTCAGGCCGGGCACTGCCACCATACTTGGGGTACACTGGGAACCTTCAAAGTGGTTTTGCTTGTCGTCGCATTCCTCTGCTCGCCGCCTTTCTTCTGCCTTTTCCCATGCAGACCCATGAGTAAAAACGTGAATATAAAAATGCTTACTGAACCCTGTATCAGTGTTTAAGTGCAATTCCTCTGACTCACCATAGCCAGATTGAAGTCTTTAGTGGCGAGGGCAGCTGCCTTTCTCCTTTCCATTTCAAGGCTCTGAAGTTGCACAGCTCTATTGTCCATTTCCACTCTGCTTTGGTAATATTGCTGCTCTAAATTCCAGCAAACAATATGACACGAGCTTGTGTTTTGCATTTAAACTAAGCATGTGCATCAATCATTAATTTTAAGGCAAAACCCACCTTCCAGCTTTTGTTGTTGCCTTTCTGCTGCCTGGTCAGTCTGCTGCTGGATGAGCCACTCTCTGAGCTGTTCCCTCTGCTTCTGCAGCCTGCTCCTACTTTCTGGGTCTTCACCCACCAGCCCAGGGAGCATCATCTGTGCTTCGCTTTGCTCCATTATTTTTGCACGATCAGGGTCGTTTTGATCATACTTTTGCCGCTCCACAGGCTGCTGGCGCTGCCGCCTGTAGGTGGCAATGCTTTTTTCCAGTGCACGCTTCTCCTTCATTTGTCTATTATGGAGAATGCAAGCTACTTTGCTATTATGACGCATATCAGCATCTGCATGAAGAACACACACACCAAATGCGCGTTATTTATCAAAGGATTATATGCAACACAGTAATATATGTGGATCTGGATAATTAAAGCAAAGATATATGTTGCCTCGTATAACTTAAAGTTACTCCATTTGCTCGCTATTTTTCCATTTTTCACGTGATATCAGGAAACAACTCCTAAATAAACTCTCACCACAAGCGATCTGTTCCTTTTTTGCAGCTGCTTCTTGTTCCCTTTTCTCTTTCACCTGCATATCAAGGGCTTCTTTGTCAACCTGTAAAACAAACACGATGTGTTAACGTCCCCTGCCACAGACCTCCCCAGCTCTGTGTAACTTAGGCCCCGTCGTTTTGATGCGTTTGCACCTTCTGTCTACACGACAACGGCGTAGTTTTGATGCGTTTCGCCCTCCCGTCTACACGACAACGGAGTGGAAACGGCGTGATCTGAAAACGGCGTCCAGAGTGGAGCGTTTCCGAAACGCACCGCCTTCCGTTCTTGTGGAGACGCAGAGAACCGGCTCTTTTTCGAAACGGGGGGCACTTGCACATGCGCACTATGGTTGCAACCGCCACAGTTCTAAAGTTAACAGCCCTTCTTAAACAACATGTAACAACGCATCAAA
>VOQJ01046645.1:19101-30668 GCA_015052665.1 Apistogramma diplotaenia | reverse complement strand
TTGGACGAGCAGCTGATAAATCTTTATGAATGTGATGCTGTCATGTCAACACGGGGCAAAATCCCTGAGGAATGCTTCCAGCACCTTGTTGAATCTGTGCCATAAAGAGTGAAGGCCATTTTAAAGGCAAAAGGGGGTCTAATAAAGTGGTTGATATGTATAGTATATACTTGTGCGTAATTAGCAGTGTCATTACATGCACCTGTGACACAAGAGTGTGTATATACCCGAATCTTTTCACTACCACCACTGACAGCGTGTTACTGGCCTTCGTCTTTCATACATATTTGAAAACATTTTAATTAAGGAAAGTGAGAGAACTAGAGTTCTGACTGACAAAAGACCAAACTGTTATAGCATTGTTTACAACCACATTGCCAAAACATATTTCTGCCTCCATTATCCAATTTAGCAAATGACATTTGGGCCTCACAGTCTCCTGACTTGGCTTGCCGAGTCAGATTTTCTTGCTGAAGGTGGAACAGGAGGGGGGGGGGGGACAAGGGAAGAGAAATCTGGAAGATCTGGAGGCCGGGGTCAGGGCACATGGACATCAACCTCTGGCCTTGCTGCTGAAAAAAAAAAACAGTCCCTGTCTGGAAGTGATCATCACAGCTGCTTGTTATCAGGGGGGAAGCATCTGATCTCAGATCTCCTTCGTCTCGTCACTCTCTGCTTCTCTGTCGAGTTGGGACGAAGACAAAAGTGCAGTCTCGGTCTTCCCTCCTTCCATGAGACTTCCAAAACTGCTTCTTTTACAGCGCACTTCCTCTCCTTTTTTTTTTTTGTTATTCCACCCTTCACCCCACCACCCACTGTATTCATACATTCAGATGTAAGATAAAACTCCTGCTCTGCAGCCTCACATTTCTCCCTGCTTTAAATCCTCCTCCTTGCTGAGTGATTTACTTTTTTCCCCCCCTCCCCTTTCTCTCTCAACATCTTTGCTCAGACCTCGTTCCAGTAATGAGGCTCTGCATTGTCCAACTCAATCTCAATCTTCCATCAAACGCAGAAAGAAAAAAAAAATTTCGCTCAGAGTAAAGAAAACCAGGGGTGGGCTGAGAAAGAGAATGCATGAAACAAGAAAAGAAAAAGTTTTTGAAAACTCTTTTAAAAGCAGAAATGGCCAACTCCCACCCACCACCAGATTAGTTTCTCTTCAGAAAGACGGTATAAAGATTTAATTAGCCAACCGTTTCTGCATGGCTCGGTCTTTGCTCTCCTTTTTTCTTTTATCTGTATTTCAATATGCCCACTCTGCATTTTCCAGACCACCTAAAAACTTTAACTCCATCATTTTGTGTGTGTGTGTGTGTGTGTGTGTGTACGTGTGTGTTCTTTTCTTTTGCCTAATCAGAAATGCAGGTCTTTAGTGAATGGAAGGTCTAAAAGGGTGAGGTGGATGAGGACGGAAAGGGTTTCAAATTGGGAAGGAGGGGAGGGGAGGGTGTTACAGTATATTGTCCATCAAAAACAATGCGAGGTATTTATATTCAGCAGGGATTAAGCGTCCTATCAACAGGTCTGGAGTGCATGAGGAGCCACACGAGGAGCTTGTGTTTGTTTAGTGAAGCACATAAGTAGCTTAATATGTCAGTTTGTGTGATTGTACAAATGTGTAATTTACTCTGATTATATTCACACAGATGCATCTACATGTATACCTGGAAAATGCATCTGTTTCTCTCATCCACACTATTCAACCTACATGATTTGAGGAAGTTTACAGGTCTGTGGATGAGTACTGAGGCAAAAGTAAAAAGTACCATAAAAACTTGTGTGGCTGCAGCAGCACCTCTGTGGCATGCATCACATAATCGCTCGGGGACATGGGCTCAAGACTTGATGTTGCACTAATGGTAAAATGTATCCAAATCGTCAATCGAACTGTCAGCAGTCACACAGAATGGTGGCAAATGTATAACATTTTCCACCGACATGGTGCCAGTCTCTGATCAAGAATCAGTTGCATCCCTTACACACACACGCACGCACACACACACACACACAGACACACACGCACGCACACACACACACAAAAGACTGGTGCGCCACTAAATTGCTGGGGCCAAAGTTGAAACAACTGAAGTTAGTGGTTATGGTCTGGCCTACCACAGGAAACTCAGAGTTGATTGGCAGATGCAGAACTGCATCTGGATCAGCACCATTCGGAAGGTGCTCAAGGAGGTACTCTGCATCCTGTCTCGATCAGAAAGAAGAGAGCGTGAATTTAAAAAAAGACAGGCCACTGGGTCGTGCTGCATCAAACACAGTATGGTAGTGCTAAAAATCTAAAAACTCCAAGTAGCTTGCACAAGCTCTAAAGAAACCATGGTGGTGTGTGATACATATGTCCAATATACCTACATGTATTATTATTAGAAAAGAAACAAAAAAAAACCCTGGAAAAAACATGTCTGGGACCACTGTGGACACATTTTTGGTATTTTTGACTTTGCAGATATTAAAAATGCTAAAATAACTTGTTACTTGCATGATGCCTCCCACACAGCATTTTTTTCAAGGTCTGGTCTTTCATTGTCTGTAGGTGTAGAAGACGTGTTTGCAGATCTAAAAAAATGCAACCCACAATATCTGTGAGAAACCACAATATCTACGAGATGCTGATGGTCATTATCAAAATGGAGATATCTATACCCACCACTGGAGTCAAACTTCCATTAGGGGACTGAAATAGGGGCCAGTAGACCATTGTGTAACACATGCTGTGGTTGGAAAAACACAAACAGGATACGACATGTGGCAAAATTCTCTGTCATGCCAACAATTTCTCCACTGTTGCCCCAAAGAGAGCATAGTTTTTTCTGAAAGCAAGCTATAATTTTTCAGGATTTTTGATCTAAAATACTTTTATTACAGTATATGCAACAAGTCACAATTTAATCATCTTAGGTGTTTGTTTCTCAGCAAAGGCTGAAATGGTAAATGGACTAGTTCTTATATAGCACTTTCTACTCTAACTGAGCACTCAAACAATACATTTGCATCCATACAAGCACTTCCATATGAAACTACGTGCTTATTATCTAACATTCGCACACATTCGAGGAGACCAACTCGGGGTTCAGTATCTTGCCCAAGGATACTCTGGCATGCAGCCCAGAGCAGCCAGGAATTGAACCACCAAACTTCCAATTAGTAGGTGACCCGCTCTACTGTACCTCTTGAGCTACAGCCACCCCTGCAGGATGCAGTTGAGGTTAGAGGTAGTGAAGCAAAAAAACAGTGGGAGAAAAAAAGTAATGCACCAAAAGAGCTGGACAAGTTTGGAGGACAGAGTTTAGTGTGCTGGAGGGTCTGTTTTGTCACTTGAAGAGCAAAGCAACAGGGCAGTAATGGCGGGAGAATGGTGGGTGGGAGGCACTGTGAAAGTTAGTCTGTATGAAAAGTTTTTCTTTCGTTTTTTTTCCCCCCACATCAAAGCTAGGCCTGGCAATAGAATTAAAAGAAGGAATCTGCATTTCCATAAGCTCCCCCTAACCCTCCTGCCACCCCCGACTCCCCCAACCCCTCTTCCACCCCACCTTCATTATCCTCCCATACCTCTCGGCTAACCACCAACCACCCTCCCATCCCACCCGTGCCAGCAAGACCATTGTCACCCATTTGCATTACTTTACCCAACAACCCCTGTCCTGAACCACCTCTTACCTGACCTTCACCTCTCCTGACACCCTTTGAAAGTCTCAGGAGTTCAGCCCTAAGCCAGTTATGAACAGGTTTGTTACCCACAATCTGTTAAATGAGGAGAAACTAATATGATGTTAATGTTTGGTATTGAATCATTTCTATAGAACAGTTCTCTTTCAGTTTATTAAACACCTCCAGGAAGGTTTACTTGCAGAACTGTATCCTTGCAAGGCACAAGCTTGCTGTTACGTATCTGTGCTGTTCTCTAACCCCATTCTGTGGATGAGCACATTTACTGAAAGAAGAGTGCGGGGTGCAAGAGTGGATCATTTGTCCATGTCAGCATCTAACCCATCACCTCATGGACCTATCTATCATTCTTGCTTTTGTGACTCATTGCTGTCAAAGTTTTGTTCCTTGTTTCTTTTGTAATATAGGTTGTTTTATTTATATTTTCCTTGATGTCATCTTCCAGCAATCTCTGTTTGTATTATGCCTTTTAAGTCCTACAGCTTAGGCTATGTTTGGGTTGTAAGTTTAGGTTGGGTCTCTGTGTGTTTCATTCTTTTCTCGTTTCTGTGTGTATCCTGTGTCAAGCTGATCTTGGTTCCTGCTTTGAGCTTAAAGAAGATTATCAAAAAGAGAGCCAGATGGATTAACATAGAGATAGATAATAGCTAGCATCACCATATTCTAATTTTAAACTTTTTAATAAAGATTTCTGCTGGATTAGATACATTGAACTGGAATTATTTACTATTTAGAATAAACTTAATTTATTCATCACAGTGCTGACTTCAGGCATTCAAATATATAAAAGTCCATGATTTTAAAAAATATATATTTAGATGGCTTTACAATTAATAGATGTGTAACCTGAAAAACCCGATCAACTGAACTCAATGGACACAGTCTCTGTAAATACAGAGTCCTCTGTACACATAAATATAATAACAAGTGTACCTATTCATCTAAATATGACAGATTTCAGCTGTGATGCTTGTTGAGATAAATGGGATCACGCTGCGATATTATATGTATCCCTGCTTATTGGGCCGTTTGTGTTAAATTTGTTTGACTGTTTACCGGTTTTTGTTTGTTTTGGTTGGTTGATACAGTGGTTTCTGTTTGGTTCAACATTTTGATCCACTGCCAGCTCTCCGTTGCCACTGAGTTTAGTTCACCGCATGTTAGTGACTTCTTGATTAAAATCGGCCTCATTTTGCTGGGTTAAATTCTCAGAGAAAACTTTATTGGCCACAGGTTCACCTGCAGTTTCGAAAAAAATCTGACCATGTAGCAAAAATATATTGCAACAGTTATGCCCCAGATATGTTTTGAGATGTGAAGGTATACGTGTATATTTAAAAAAAAACACAAGATCAGTTGCTATTTTTGTCTACATTTGTTACGTGCAATGGGCCTCCCACGCGTCACATTTCTGAAGGTCTTTGTCTTTCACCGTCTGTAGGTGCAGGAGACGTGCTTACAGACCTAGAAAGGGCAAACCCTAAATGGGGAATATCTATGAGAGGCTGGCGGTCATGACCAAAATGTAGGCTTCCATACCCACCACTGAAGAGCCAAACCTTAAAAGAATTTCGTTTTGGGGGTCTAAAATAAGAGCCAGCACAGCCGTGATGCATTGGATACCGCATGCTGTGGTCGGCTAGTGTGATGTGGTCAGAAAAAGAAAGCAAACATGAGATGACAAGTGGCAGAACAGCTTGTGGTAGTCTTTCTACCTCTACACAGAAGAGGTAAACAGACATAAGAAGAGCGACATGTAAGAGACACACACAAGTCGAAACTACACCATCACTGTTTACTGTGACATTAAGTTCATAAACGAACCGTGATGCTGAACAAGCCTTAACTGCGTCTGAAATGATTCATCACATACAGGATATGCATTGTGCGTTACGAGTTAAACTAACCGCAACTGTAGCATAACAATAATAATTATTCAGTTGCATAGTCCTTTTTCTAAATTGTCTTACAGTAGCAGTTTTATAGCTCACTGTGGAGCTTTGGGCTTGATTTTACTCAAATTAAAAAATAAAAAAACCTTGGATAAAAAATTATAAACCTAGAACTTGTTCTGTTGTCATCACATGACAAAAGAGTTGCATGTGTTATTGCCAGTCTCAGTTCAAGGGAGAGGTCTGATGAGCAGGTAAATATGCTGGGCTGAAGCTAATTTATAAATCCAGCTTTTACAGCACAATATGCCATTTACCTGGAGTCCAGTATTCATACTTCTTTTATATCTGTTTTTGTTCTCCACCAGCTATGGAGTAAAATTTCTGTCTCTGTCGTTTCTAAATACCCTGAATAAGCTCACTTGTTAGTTTGTATGTGATAGTGTGTGATAAAGCGATAAATTGTTTGTTTGCTTGTTTGTGTATTTTTTAGAGTTGTCTGTTTCCGCTGGAAAAAGATGATGAGATTATATATTGCAATATAGTGAACTGTGATGGTTAACCACACCTAGAAAGTCCCGTATGGGTAAGGAAAACAGGTGGGTCATCACTATGAGTTACCCCTTTCCTATTACTCATAGTAGTTCAGTGTAAAATTATTAATTAGAGCAGTCTAAACTTAGAGCAAAATTGATGTAGAGAAAAATATGTTTTCAATACGCACTTATATATCTTTTGTTACAGGACAGAATGCATGTGAAGTTGCTTGGGGTAACTGAAGAACTGTACAAACACAATTTTTCCTTTATATACTGTATTTCCATGTATGTTTGTGCAAGTTTCAATAGATCAATGCACCCACTTCCCATTTTCATAGCAAAATATAAAGTACTGTATTAAAGTAATGTTACCCTGTCCCAGAGCAGGGTGCCTTACTGCTAATATACTTCCAGCTGCTACTACTACTGCTCCAGCATTTTGATAGCATCTGTTTTGTAAAACGGTTTTCACATTTTCCTTTTAAGATAACTGTCATGAAGACATTTGGTAAAACTTAAAGCAAGTTTCTGGCACACTGACCTGGTAGGTACGGCAGGACACTTTGGAAACTCTGAGTGAACGTCCCTCTTTGTTTTGTTTAGTGTTGTTTTTCTTAGCTAAGTCGCTAATTGGTCTGAAATGTTCAACTTCTTGTGAAAATCAGAGAAACATGGTTTACACATTTAAAAACACCCCCACAACCACTTCTCTGTTTAGACAATAGCAGGATTTGGAAAATACGGGTGCAGATTTCACGCTTCACGCTTCACAGTGGAGAGGTGTTGACCCCAACACTGCTATGCTAACACTCAAGACACTGGGCTCAGCTTAACCCTCAAGGCCCTAAAATATGAAACACCTCATTGTGTACAAAACTTCTCTCTCCTCTTTGTCTTCTTCCTCCCGAGTTGCTTTCGTTCTCTCTGTCGTTACACTGTATTGAATTCTCAGCCATCACTCATTTAGCTGACATGTGGAATGTGTTGGTTGGCATCATTCTGATGTTGCTCCAGGGAGCATTTCAGGCAAAACACTATTCAAATTAGATGCAGTTTGGTTTTGGCAATCACAATACACCTGTCAGTTTTTGTATTTATTAGGTGGAAAAAGAGGCCGGCTGGTTTTTTCGCTTGCATGTAATCAAAAAGTTACAAACATCCACTTTCCATCCAGAGCAGTTTACCATACCACAAGCACAAAGGATGGCTTTAAACGACTCAAAATTAGATGAAATCTGTAAACCGCTGCAATTGTTCAGTTGCCTTTTAGTGACTCATCAGTTCGACTCTTTATTTACCACAAGACTGATCAGAGCACTAATGATAAAAAGAAATGAAGAGCAACAGACCTTTTACCAGCAGAACTAAATGGGTTTTGCCAGGACTCAGAAAAACCAGAAGTCTTTGTAACAAAAGACTCTTTTAAAAAAAAACTTGTTTACTTCATCAAAATTACAGGCTGAAAACACACAATGCCCTAAAAAGACAAAAGAGCCACATGCATTTTATTTAAGAAAATCTAAATAAAATGGAATGAGTAATAGATTGATTCAGGCTATCCTCACGCAACCCCAACAGGACATTTTGGTTTTTAGAAAACATTTAAACAACAAGAACGTCTGAAAGTTACCTTAGATACTAGTGAAGCTCTAAAAATAGATATGAATCTTGATAAATAGTAGAGGGCATTGTGGGAGTGTCACAGTTCACCTTGGCATGGATTCTATTGGTTGAGGTGTGCCAAACCCTTGTATCGTACGAGTCCAGGCAGGGCCAGGAAGTCTAAGGGTGGATTCAATGTTCAGATCCCAGCAAGGCCGAGCTTGAAGCTGAATTCACTGCTCCTTCACTGCACCACACTTACTACATGTGTTGTTTCACTCAGATAACGTGGCTGCGGAAATGCCAACAGTCTGTGTGAACGTTTCAATGAGTGTGACTCTGGTCATTAACTCATAATAGCAATTTTATATCATATTTGCTGCTATCCAAAAGCAAATAAAAAAAATACAAGAATGTATACAAAATACCTACAATAGGCAATATAGATCCTCACAAGTTAGCGAAGATTAGTTAATGAAGAAAAAACAAGAAGAAGAAGCAGCCGGAAACACAAAGTCTAATACTGCCACGAGGCAGGTATTTGTACTTTAATAGCATGGCCTGGTTCAAGATCTGTAACAGTTTGAATTAGGGGGTTTTTCAGATTTGTTTTCATCACAGTCAGGGATAAAATGTTTACATATACAGAATCTAAAGAGGGTACTGAAACCACTCCCACTTGTTTTCACTTTACTGTAGTCCCTTTCCTCTTTCTCAGATTCACAAGACATTTTTTTTCCACCAAAAGGGAACAAGACACTTAATATCCATCCCACCATATTGATTAGTAAGCCAGAAAAAGCACCCAATATAAAGCAGATAAAATTAAAAGAACAAGAAGTGGTGCTGGGCACAACAAACCACGCCCACCATGGACATGTTAGCTGATTTGATTTGTTGTCTGTCTCACAAATATGTCACTTCCAAACATTTAATCACTAAGATAACACACAGGTGTCAAAGACTGACGTACAAACGTAGCAAACAACAGAAAGTAATATACATCTATTTACATTTACAATCAGGTGTCACAATAAGATGCCACACAAATTATTTCTGCCACTCCAAAAACCAGTTCATGTCTCCAGGTGCGGCACTCTTCCTGTTGCACACCTGGAGACAGCAATTACATCTGAGTCTGCCTTTGGTGGCTTTTTAGCTAGTTTCTGCCTTCTCCATAACTACACTACACACTAACTATAAACCCCAAACACACTAAAATCTCTCAGATTTCTGTCTCTTTTTTGCCCTTCGTGGACTTTCAATAAATATTAGTGTAAAATATTTATTGCGGAATTTTCGTTGTTTCATGGGTTGTTGTGGTACTCAGTCTTCACATGCGTAGTACATGTTGTACAGTAATGTATATATTTGATTCATTTTGCATTAAAAATCACCAAATGTATAAACCAGGGGTGGAAACCATTAACACTCACAGAGCCAGTTGGACCCGATTTCCACGGAGAAGAAAACTGAGAGCCGCAAATACATCAAACCGAAAACGGCAAATACTTCCGGCTTCCGCGAGTGACGCATATATTGAGAGCCGCACAGAGCCGCAGCATGAAAGAGCCGCATGCGATTCTGGCGCCGCGGGTTGCCGGTCCCTGGTATTAAAAATATTAATTCTAATACTAAAAGATTACCCAGCGGCCGCTTGAGACGCTACTTGCCGACGTGAGATTGTAAACAACACATGATTGGTTGACTGATGGAAAGCGACCAATCACAGAATGCTGCTCTGTATACCAGTCGTTGATTGGCTCAGTAACCGTCACATCTTGTTTTCTTATGTTCGCGCTCAGCTATCCCTATCCACACTTCCGTTTCACGTTATTAAGGGAACTGGAAAGTGTTATGTAGTGTATAAGTGCGTGGGGAAGGTTTATAAAAACTTACAATAGTGTATAACTGCTAAAATGTATAAATGTTGAAATAAATATAAAATAAATTATATATATATGTATATATCCCATTTTCTCTGGCAGATAAAAATAAAGCAAGAGGGTCAGCAGACATGTAATGCATACTGAATGCAAGAGTAAGCACTCTGTAAGGGCAGCTGCAGCACATACTGAGAGTAAAAAAAAAGGTATTTGGAAAGCAGGAGTCACAATAGTAACACAAGCAGTGTCAGGATATCCCTGATACTGGCACTTTTCAAACTGTCTAAAAATCTTTACAAAATCAACACAACTGGGAATGTTTTCACATTCACCAGAGAGAGAAAAAAAGCGGCATGAGCTTCACTCTCCAGTAACATCGTATAAATCACCACACTCTGAACATCCGGGAGTAATTTGTGAGCAATATGGGCTCTGATGAATCCACAACAGATTTAACAATCCAAATTGGACGGATTACAGATGGAAAGACAAGTGCGCCTCCTTGCCTGGCTTTGCCCCATCTTTGTTTAACTGTGCCACCGCTGGCACCTTCATCATCATCATCATCATCATCATCATCCCTTTCCTCCTAATACTCAGCTGACCTGTGACCCCACCTCCACATCACTCACGGGTCATCAGTAAGAAGAAAGGGGATTTAACGGCTAAGTTGGCCCGGGAAGGCCCGTGGAGGTGGGGGCTGAGCTTGTCTCGCAGAATTCCGATCTTCAGCTGACTCCCCCTTTCTTCCCCTCCCACTGCGCTTTTCTGTTCCCACTGAGCAGCAGAGAGAAAACATCTCCCCTCATTTTTGGGGATGATTATTGGGGCTGGAAAGCACGTCTGTCAGGAGTCCACTGATGAGGAACAGAGACGCCGGCTCTCTCAATGCACGATCTTGGAGAGGCACAGCCAATGATCTGTGGGGAAAAATAACTTCAAAGAAGAGTCTGATATTTTAGAAAACACGCACATTTGCTTTCTATCAGCACCTCCCAAATCACAGTAATTAAGCTGATGTAAGTTGTTCTATAACATGTACCAAAATAGTATTCTGTGATCAATATTGGGTAATTCAAACATAAACACTCCTCAATTTCATGCCCACTTTTGTCACATTATCCATAGGCTGCGTAGCAGCTTGTAGATGCCCTTGATCAAATTTAAATTAGAGCTAATTGCAACTGACAGACACTTAATGTTCTCCATGCACAATTTGCTTTTCACTGCTCTCATCCTTTTTTAGCCCAAGAAAAAAAAACTCAAAGTAATGTGAATATTTCCAACACTGGCACGTTTATGCAGCTGCCCGCCAGGAGTGCACAGAAGCCGGTGGGGAACAAGGGGAAATACAGCAAAAGTTTAAATTGTGTATTTGAAAGTAACTTTTCTGAGTGAGAGCGTGTTAGAGCAAAACTAAGGTGCTGCGTTACTAATAAGTTACTGTGTAACAAGTTACACCCCCCCACCACCACCACCACCACCACCCGCCAGCACTTGCTATTACCAAGTACGTCACCACAAAGTCTGGATGTAATCACGCACTAAGCCATTTAAGATGTTACCCATCAAAGTGGCAAAAATGTACCATACCGAATTTCGAGGACCGCAATTGTTAGTAGGCTCCAAGAAGTTACTGCTCTCAACCAAGAAATCCAGTACACAGCTTGCTGGAAAACCCCAAACTGTCATTTTTACACTTTGGCTTTCTATGGATTAAACTGACAAGATATATAGACACATATATAGCTTTTGAGGAACTGGCATACTAGTTATGTTTACCATACAGACATGGGTGTTCTGTCAATCATCTTGTCTAATTCTAAGCAGGCAAGCAAACATGCTGCACTATTGCCTTCTGCAAATCCACAAGTGACTTTACAAAGTTGGCCAACTAAGCATCTGAGGAGTGAAATTATGTTTTGTTGTCTAAAAAAAAAAAAAAAGAGGGACCAAAGGTTTAA
>VOQJ01046645.1:3513-18138 GCA_015052665.1 Apistogramma diplotaenia | reverse complement strand
ATTTTTTTGGCTTTTATGCTCTAAAGAGCAGCATCAATGTGTTTTCCAGTTTTTTCTTATGTTTCCATCCTCCAAGTCCATCTGTTCATACTGATGACATAAAGGTTTCAGCATTTGTTCATA
Source organism: Apistogramma diplotaenia (assembly GCA_015052665.1). Taxonomy (NCBI): domain Eukaryota; kingdom Metazoa; phylum Chordata; class Actinopteri; order Cichliformes; family Cichlidae; genus Apistogramma; species Apistogramma diplotaenia. The sequence continues at coordinate 18,015 of VOQJ01046645.1, read as the reverse complement.
AAGACTTTGTAATTTTATAAGACAGCTGGGCTTATAAGTCAAATAGTGCATTTGCTGGGGGCTACGCACATTAACAGGCATTTGATGCTTCAGTGGCTACTCAGAAGCAGCGTGCTGGAGAATAGCAACTAACCTAACTAACTTAAAGTTAACAACATTTGCCCTTTATTTCAGTGAAGGAAAACCTCAACAGTGTTGCACAGTGATGTGCTTTTAGTAGTTTTCGTGGATTAAAGAAGCTCTGTGGTGCAGCAAAATAAAATATGTTGGGTTTTTATTGCAGCTTTTGATCTTTTTTTGGTACTTGTTGCACCTAAATATACAGATTCCTAACAGATTTCAGGTACTGTCTGGTAAGAAGAGTGTATACTGAAAAGATTGCAACTTCTCTTTTAATTTATTTTAAAATTTAAATTATTAATGTTCTAATAATCACGGCAGGGTGGTGCTGCCTTGTTGCCTCACAGAAAGAAAGCCCTGCATCAGCCTGCATGGCTGTAGCTTTGCATGTTCTCTGTGTGCTCAGGCTTCCTCTCACCGTCCACAGGTGTGAATGTAAATGCGTATTGTTGTTTGCCTCTTTATGTTGGACCTGTTGTGGACTGACAATCTGCCCAGAATGTACCCTGCTTCTTTCCCAGTAAAAGATAAGATGGTTTCCAGCCTCCATGTGACCCTGAATTGGATAAGCTGTTCAGAAACTGGAAGGACAATCACAACAATGAAGCTCCATGGTTTAGATACACTGTAGCACAGATGCATTTAGCTACACGGTTTTGGGAAATTCCGCCTATTAATTTAATTCTTTTAAATCAAACAGCATCCATGTGCAGTCTACGAGCCTGGCCATTGTTACATAAAGCCATCCAGATGTTGTCATTAGATTTGCATCTGTCACACAAGTAAAGCTGTGTATGAGAAGACAAAAAAAAGGAAAGGTTAATCTGAGAAGTCTATAAAGCACCTGACTGTGCTAAAAATACAGACCCAGTAAAGTGGGTTAATGTCACTAAAAATGAATATTCAACTAAAACAAAACAGAAATCATCCACCCCCACTTTTCCTCCCACCCGCCCTTCACGCCCACCTCCTACGTACTTTACGATGCCCTGTTTCCTAATAAACTTTTGTGGTGTTTGGAATCCATTAGGAGCAATATCCCACTTCTCAAAACATCCTGGCTCATTCTGAGGGAGTGGAGAAAGGAGACGGTGAGCCGCGGGAGAGGAGGGCCTCAAATTTCCATTTCTATTAAAGGCAGACGGAGGGGATTTCAGCCGGGAGAGCAGGGCTGCAGAGTCGCAGAGTGTACAGTCTGATAGTAAAGTGGCAGAAAAGGCGAATCGGGTGCTTATAACAGGAGAGGATCTTTGAAATGAAGTTATTCTGTACAGTTTGATTCCATATTACTTTGGGTTTTCTTGCTGGAAAATACTTTAAAGTGGCTCTAAATTCAAAACACACCAAATGCACTAGTATCACAGCGAGCTTTTAGACTTTTGCACAGGCAAGCAGGTTGTAAAGTAACCTGGATCACAGCAACACCAAACTGCGAGAAGTCTTGCAGAGTTAAGAACCAAAGATCAAACTAACAGGAGCCACATGGAACAATGAAATGTTCCTCAAATAAAACAAATGAACCATGTAGGTGTTGAACCAGTCCTTCGGTTAGTGGTCATAAATCTGTTTAGCACCATTTAGCCAAGGAACCTTTGTTTTCTAAGTACAGTGGTTGTTGTGATTCTTGTTAAAGGACATTGAAAAGTGTCTGATTTCTTTCCTCCTGAGTTGATTGGTTTTTATCAGAATAAAAACAACATATGAGCAGAACTCAATGCCAAGGCCACGGGACTAAAACGGCTTTAAAGGACCTGAGTGCTCACGCTTGACAGAACTTCTCCTTTCTTTTCTTTCCTTTATTATCTTCTCCTGCCCTGCTTCCCCCTTTTAACTTACAGGTATTGTTAGGTACTGTCACATGCTGCTCTTACTCATATGTATTCCCACCATATCAGTTCTAGTGAGTGTTATCCAGCTCCAAACAAACCTTTAATCCAATTCAGATAGCAGGCACTCAAGTGTCGCAACAATTGTTCCCACTGTGTGAAAGTAAGCCACTATCTAAAAAACACAAGAGCTGCAAGACAAATGTGTGGCCGAGTGCCAGTGGTGGGAGGTACAGGAGCGACGGGCCTGAGATTACAGACAAAGCAGGAGTAAACACTGCCTTCAGATAAAAACACAGTCGGGTACTTTTAACAATAGTTCTTTCCTGGTGGGGAGTAAGACCAAAGCGCCTTCCTGCATGCGTGGCCCCTTGCATGCGCCCTCACTTCCTGTGGATGCTTAGACATGTGGCTCGCCGGAGACGCGTCAGCACTGACCAACTCTATGTGCCATCAACCTCTGACCTCTTTGCTGCTTTCTCACACACAGCCATGGCAAAAACAGAAGAAGCACTTTAAAGCAGCAATCCAGGAATGAAAGAATAGCTTTCTCCCATTATACAGGAGTATAACAAACAAAACATACTTAAACGTCTTTGCGCTCCAGATTAATGACTGATATTATGGCAGCTGGTCTCCTATGAATTTTGAACACTTTTCCCTGTTATGTTGTGGTCACAGTGTCCAAAAGAAATGTATTTTAAGAAAATGTCAGGTGCCAGGGTTTGAATGGCTCTTTCTATGTGCTTATTTTTAGCAATGCCAACAAAATCTCTGTGGTCAAGGTTTAACAAGTTAAACTCCTTTTCCACAACAAAATAAAATCCTAATCTCTCTGGTCTGTTTTTATTTCAGTGACATCAAATACTGGCATTCTGGCAAGCACTTTTGTCTAAAAGATACGCACAAGGCTGAGCTGATGCTGTGATGCACCTGGTCTTTGCGATATCTAGGCAGTTGCTATCTTAAAGTGTCATCTGAAGGGTTAATGTTGTGAAGGGGCATAATTTAACCACAGACAGGGTAAAACATGGATGTACTGTAGCTTCTGTGTTTGAAAAATGAAGCCAATGCGAAGATGCCGCAAGCCTACATTCAATCTGAAGGCCACCAGATGGCAGTAGCTGTGGTTGCCAAAAGACCACTTGTCCAGTAGAAGTTAGTGGGAAAATGGGTTTCTGGCGTAATCTCTGTAAACAGATTCCTGCTGAGTTTATGGGCTCAGTCGCTTGTTCTGGGTCATATTGAATACGATTTTGGAATTCTATGTTTCAAAATGGAGGATTTTCAGTGTTGTGAATTATCGCTGTCATGCTCCTCGGCTAACAAACTGTCAATCACAATTCATAAACCAATGAGAATTCGGTTTCACAGTCTGACCCGCCTCTCCTCTTTTGCAATCAAGGCAGGGAAGGAAAAGCTTATCTCAAGGTTTTAAAACTAGACTTCAGAAACCAATGGTTACAATATAACTATACATAATTATAATATAATTGCAACTGCGATTTCATAATCTAACCAGGTAGTTAATGTTGCCCAAAACTAACTAAGCCGATGTTTTAAAATGAAGCAGAAAAAGAACATTTTAATTATCGAAAACAAGTGCAAAACACAAAGTTACCACAAAAAGGACTGTTAGCACTTGCCCTCTGTCAGTGTTGCTGCCTGTGTGTCCAAGCACTGACACACTGCTAATGCTACAGTCAGACCGAGCTGGCAGAGAAGTGAAATACCGGTTCTACCATATATAAATTCTCAACATTTTACCACTTTGCCACTTGAAAGACCTGTTCCCGCTTTCTTAAAAGTGCACGCTGCTAATTGGTTGCAGTTCTTTGTTTCGTGTCAAGTATCACATTAAAGTCAACAGTGAAGTAGAGGTTAAATGTTTCTTTGGTGCAAAAGCTTACAGTTTTTGTCAAATGTGATTAGGTGTCCCAACTACAAACTCTTCTTTGTGAGGTAAAAAGTTTATCCTTTAACATAATTCTTATATATTAATGTAAATGTAACCAGCTGCAGCCATCAGATAAATGCACTGCAACTACACAGTACAAAGAGGTGTTTCCTTTTTAAATAAAGTGGAGCACAAAATAGTTATACTCAAGTTAAGTAAGTGCCTGAAAATGGCCCTTAAGTCAAGGTACCTAAATATAATTCATTTTCAGCACTGGAAAACACACACCAGGCCCCACGAGACATCTATATCATTGAAAACGCTTCTCATTCCCACTCCCACTCACTGAGTCGTGCTTCACTTGCCTCCCTTCAAAACAGCACAATCATCTCTAGGGGCAAACAGCTATCTCGAGAAGAAATTACAGTTCAAACTGGTTAACTGATTCATTATGTTTGTCTTGCTTTCATAAGTTCTGGCAACACGCAGTCGGCTGAGGGGGGGAAAAAAAGCATATTTCTGGATGGCACATCTCTACGGACAGCCGAAATCCTCTTTCCTTTTAAATCATAACTATAAATGACGTTTGTGTGCTCCACGCTTTTATGATTTGAGCCGAGGAGGGGGCTGAGGATCATAAAAAGAAAAGAGAAAAGGAGAACACAGGACTTGTGGGTAATTGTGGCGCAGAGTGGTGAGAGAAAGAGCGTATGGGAAAGACTCGACGGCCAGATGTGCGAGGAATGTTCTGGCTTCTGCAGCGTGCAGAGAGGTGGGTGGATGCATGGGTGGGTGGGTTGGGGGGGGTGAAGTTGAATTACGCAGCCTGCAGATCGTTAAAGAGTTGTCAGGCCTCCAGCATTCTACTGTGTATTTCACATCATCTCCTGATCATCCTCACCTCACTGCATGGACTCGAAGGTACGTACATTTACTCAGGTGCTATATCTTAATAGCATTTACATATACTGTATGAATTTGGGCTTATAATTGGATTGATTACCATGAATCTTTGTCCTGATACTCAAGGTCCAAAAGGTCCAAATCGGCAAAGCCCGACTTATTTTAGCGCCACCATGAGCTTCAAAGTTCAAATGCACTAACAGCTATGCCATGGAATTTGATCAGCATGTGTTGGGAATCGTTAAGTTAAGCCAAATGTTTGAATTATTATGTATTTTTACCTACATTTTCCTCATACTGAATCTCTGCTTCTCCTTAAGTCTGGTGGTAGCAGTGATACATTTCCGAGTGATGCACACAGCTGCATCACCGCAGGCAGCCCATTGCAATCAATCTGGAGCCACAAGAAGCTGGGCATGTATTCACACAGGCTACCCACAATGCACCTGGAGCGCTCAACCTGCGTCACAGGCTGATAGCCTCTTTAAAAATAAAATAAAGTTTAAAAAAAAGAAAAGAAAAAAAAAGCACTGCCTCCATCTGCTTCTCATCATCCTCATCCATCTCTTCTTCCTCCCCCAACCCCTGTCATCCAGACTCTCTGTTTCATGCTCTACCTCACCGATCCATCCAACCCTCTACCACCACAACCTCTGGAGCTGGGGCATGGATAAATGGCCACAACAGCTGGGCCTGAGTCCTGACCAGGACCACCCCTCCAGACTTGACCAACAGCACACCCTTTTCTTTCCCACAATGACCGCCACCACCTCTGAGTCTGAATCCACATGTTTTAAAGACAGAACTTGAGAAAGGTCTCCCTGTTACTCCCTTTGTTTATGTTATGATTTATTTGGGTGGGGGCGTATTTTTTCATCATTATTATTATTATTCATTAAAATTCACTACCTTAGCTTTTGATAAATGAGTGTGCAACTGTTTAGTCTGAGCTCATAAATGGCTTGTTTACAGTTTCAAAGTAAAAAAAAAAAAAAATCCAGCTTTTGAGTTATGGCATCTCTGCAAAAATGCATTTTCCGTGTCACCGCGTAAGCTCTTCAGGACCATACACAAATATACCCAAAATGTACATGGTACCAATATATTCTTGATTACGCCTTTAAATTGAGAGTGTGTTGTTTGTTCAGCTGCTGAGGGCCTCAGAGAAAAACCAGGGGAGGCCATGGAGAATTCATACCTTCCATTCATCACACGGCGCAGGGGAGGAGGGGCGGAGGAGGAGGAGGGTAAAGAAAGAGCAAGGAAATAAAGAGACAAGAGTGTGTGTATGTGTGTGTTTCTATGCTCTGCTGAGTAAGAAGAGAGGTAAGCTCAGCTTTCTGACAGCTGGTCTGAAACCTCTGCTTCAATGATCTGTTCATGTGACTGTTTTGCTACAAGTCTGCTTATATTTGCAGCGGTTGATGCACTCAAAAGAAAATGTGTCATTTTCGTGTTTAAGAAACTGATCAACCAGGTATAATGAAAAAAGTTTAACAAAGGCTGAAAGCTTTTGATAAATATCCTTTTTCACTCGATGTGTCCACAGTAAACATAAGTCTAACTGTTGCACTGTTGCTGTGTCTCAGATCACATGGTTTTTGTGAGCACATGATCCATTCCCGCTGACAAGTGCAGCTACATTAGGTGCACTAAAAGAACCTTGATCAGGTTTTCATAATGCAAAAGACTAATAACTGGTCACAAGGGAAAAGTGCGCATTCTACAACCAGCTGGCGAGTGGTTGCCAAGAGTTTTACGATGCTAAACTGAAAACCTCCTTGCAAATGCTTTGATTGTTAGCAGGTTGCTGCAGTCGCCCGTTTGCTCTCCAAGCTGCGTGAAAATTGCAAACTTGAAACAGCTAACTTCCAACTTGAAAGTAAAAGTTGCGACTTTGTATACATGTCGGTTTCAGAGGTGAGGCACAGCTTTTAATCTGAAAACAAAGGTTCTCTGTTTCCAGTTGGAATCGCAGTTTCACCACAGCTCAGAGAGTAAACGCTGAGGGTTTGCAGACATATTGGCATCTTCCAATGCAGACTACTGTTAATCATGGCAATCTGCAAGCTACCAAAATAATCACAAGGAGGTTTTCAGTGCAGCACCCACTTTTGTGATGGCTTTCACCATTTCACCGCTACCCTATCGTACACAAACATGTATTGCATGGTGTACTTGAGGACTGGTCTCACATGTTTCTCGTGCCCTGTTTGAGATCTTTGTTTTATTCTCTTTTACTTCCTGATTATTTTGTTTTCATTTTATTCACTTAATTTTTACTTTAGAGTTCATTGTAACAGTTAGGAATCTAAATCTTTTAGTCAGACGTACCAAAGAAGCATGAGAGTGTTAGGAGTTGAGAGCAGAGACCCGCCTCTCGAGTGCCATGACCCAGAATGCAACATCACCCACACCACAGGATACGTTGTAGCTCAGATAATTCAGCAACTTTGACAAAACCACAGTATTATAAAGACAACAGGATGTCAAATCACAAGATTTTGTCCAGTAAAGGGACTTCCCCAGCAGCTGTTAGGATGTTATAGGTGTTATAAACCTAGTTGTAAAAGAGTGTTGTCATCTGCTGTTTGAAAGTTCAAGTGTGAATGGGAATCAGTCAATCAAATCACTTTAAAAATGAAGCAGTATTGTCAAAAGATTTTCTGTCAAATTGGCACCACTAGCTATAGCATATATATTAAATGAAATACTAAACTTTTTTTTTAAACAAGACATTACCAGAAATGAAAAAGAAACCTGTGAGGCCTGATTATCATGAAGTTACTAATATCATGGGCCTGGCTGTAATATTAATGAGCAAACATACAGTCACCTTTGCAGTCATTCTGTAAGTTACCACCTGAAATGGTGATGATATGCTGAAATTAAAACCTGTCAGTTATGTAAGCTTGGGTTAACACAAAAAACCCCTGAGAATGCACACCAATGAAGGATGACTAATCCCTGCTGGCTTGGTCATCTATAATTTCAAGAAAGTGTCCCTTTACTGTCACTATGATTCAATCTGAGATGCATCTCCATTCTGTTCCCACTTCCCCAATCATGTCCGAGCATTGCTTCATCTTGTTGTTACTCACCCCAGTTGCACCAGTGCTTCTACACAGCTGTCTCATCAGCACTTCTCACTTCCTCAAAACCTTTGCAACTGAAAAAAAAAAGAGAAAGAAAACAACAAGATGGCTGACCTTAGATCAGGAGGAAAACGGCCACTGTGTTAAAGAAATAATTCCAGCCACGTGAAGCGTGTGGCCAGAGCAGCTGTGTGCTTTGCTGACTCAAACACTTTTTTTTCCATCCATTGAGCATGTTTGGAGTAAAATATTTTGACATAATCACATTTTCTATCTTTCTATCGGAGCTGAGCTGAGGACGTTGCAAATGAACCAGGACAGGAAAAATAAGGAAAGGGCGGGAAGAAAAAAAAAACACACGGAGGGGTTGTTTTGAAAGCCCCAATCGTTTATTACCCTCGATTTTCAGTGGCTGAAATTTCAGCCTCGCTGTGAGGAGAAACTCAAACCGGTGGTCCAGCTGTCCACAGCCTGCCGGAGTCGAGAAAACCTCCACTGCACATGCTCTCACAGACCCACTCCCACACTCTTCCGCTCCTCTCCCATGTCTCCCAGCCAGGTAATCAATGGGCAATGCACACCCAAACACAACATGGCACTGAGAGGGATCGAGACAAGCTGTTGTGACATGTAGGCCCTACAAACAAATCTGTCACTCGGCTACGTGACCATGCTCCCGTTTGTATGTTTTAAAACAAGCAAAAAAGAAGGAGGTAGGAGGAATCTTAGGCCACATGCATTATTGTCATATGTATGCAAATATAAAAGATTTTGTGTCATTTTAATGTTTGTCACACAAGTGGACCCCAGGTGGTTTCCAAGGTTTCCATACCAAGCAAAAAAAAATGGCAGTGTTCCCTTTTTTCATGCTGCATGTATGAAACATTATGATTTATCAAACAAAGTCGAGCTCAAGAGAGAACAGGAACTTCCAGATCACAGACTGTTGAGCCACTGCTTTATGTAATGGGGGGGGGGTCATCGTCTGCTATCCCAGAAGCTCTCTATTCTCTGTCTATAACAGAAAGAAACAATGCCACACTGACCGCACAGTGACTCATCAAAGCCTGTGCCACACATGGGGAATTAGTGACCTTGAGCACCTGACAGTAAGGAGTTGTCTAAACTGCTTGTCTAATCAGTCTCCTCCAGCGGTCTTTCTGTATCTGGGAAACTTATCATCAGGTCTTTTCAGGCTAAACTCTCCCACAGCCTCCTACAATTCTCTTCAGCTCAAACACAAGGAAAGATATGTAATCATGGCAATGTGGAGCTTAGCTTTGATGTGCGATATGGTACAGGAAATCAAATCAGCTCCTTCTTGTGTTGCTTTATTTATCCTCAACACTTTCCAACAATATTTTTCCATTCAGTAGTAAAAGTTACATGAAGCTGCACCTGTATGCCTCCAGTCTTTTGAATTTTTTTTTTTCAAACAGGTGGTATTTTAGTCTTTTACTTTCCTACAAACTGGGCATTACAGAGTCGAAGAATATGTGTGCAAATGGCTTATGAAAGCAAATATGTAAGAGTTCAAACATGCGCTTGTTAATTTTTTGGCCACTCACCACTGTGATGTTATTCCACGAAAAGTTGTTATGGGGAAAACATTTCCCTGTTTACACATGCAGGAGACGGAGAGCATTAATTTGGAATTGTGGTCATGTCCAGTTTAAAGTTTTCTTTTAGGTTTGCTTTGGTTTTCAAGAACTTGGAGGGAAATGTAATGTTTCACTGTTCTGGGCTGCTAGAGTACAGACACAGTGGAACAGTTGCTTACTATGTCTTGAGACTAAGTCCTGATGAGAAAAAGACACACCAGAACACGAAAACAATCAGCTGAAAGGCATTGCTTTAAATGCGCGGTAAAGTTAAAGGGAAAGTCCGCCAATTACTTTCTGTGACTTAATCTCCATGATTTGCTGTTTTTACATTGATCCATTTTAACTTGAAAGCATTAAATCAGTGCACGCAAGTACAGGAGGCAGCTGTGGGGGAAGTTAAGCAACAGTGTAGCAGCGAGGATGCAGAGCTCAAGGTCGTTTTAAGCGTACTGAATCAGCACAAAATTGTATAAAGCAATCAGCTTTTGCAAGAGGCTGGTAACAGACACATACATTTGAAACTTATGACTAAGAAAACAACTTCTGCCTCAACTGCCACTATGTGGTGATGACAGAAGAAGACTTTTAGCTACGCAATGGATAATGAGCAAACCCGATTCCAAATGTTTTTGAGTAAGAAAATTCATGCAAAAGCTTTGTCGGACCTTCGGGGTGCACAGCTTTGATGGAAAACATGTTGATGTGAAACACAGCCCTGTGGCTGAAGGTGTCCTAACCAAGTGGCAACATCAGGGACTGAAAAATGAAGCTAAAACTAAAGAGCCAAAATTGCAGTTCCTTTAATGGCCACTTGGGGTTGGCTTCTAACTATCCAGAGGGTTCAATGTTAAAAAGTTACATTTAATAGCAAAAAATAAATATGATTACAGTCTGGCACAAAGGTTATAGTTAATTTACCCTCAAGATAATTGCACTAGAGTCAATTTATGTTTAACTTGCTCATTTAAATTGTATTAAGGGTTACAATAATGCACAACTACTTTGAGTGATAGGATTGTCTTGTTCACTGTTCAACTGTACAAAAGATACTCCAACATGAGTGAAGATGCTAAACTGAAGACACTGAAACGATAGTCCAAAAACCAGTAGCTGAACATCGTGGTGCCTACTTCCATCTTTTATATACATTCTATGTTCTTCGCACACGTTTCTATGCTTTGGCCTCATTGCTGTAATATGATATAAACTAAGGTACATTAACATATACACAGTTGTGCTTTGTTTGCATTATAATCAACTTAATAACAAAATAGCTACTGATTCCTAATGAGTTCATAAAACATGTCACATTTAAGCCATCATTCCATCATTCAGTTTTTTAGGTGTTGTTTCCTGGTTTTGGAAATTTGCAATGCAGACAGTGCCAGAGCAAAAATGAAGGGCGGAAGAGGGTACAGGGAGGAGGAACATGGTCCAGCAGATGTTTTAGCTTTTGGGTTTTGGCTAGAAAAGGGCAATTAAGAGCTGCTCTTAATGAGGCTGGCAGCCACCCCATAAACTGTCTGGTTCAGTGAAAGAATTGCTCATTAGACTGAAATGCCCAGAAAAACGCCCACCTCCCCCGATCGCCTCTACCCACACTGGAACAGGAAGTGATGGATCAGGCATTTGAAATATTGTAAGCCAGCATCAGACAAAGTTGCTTTCTGTTATGTCTGCCTTTATAAATGCTAAGTCTTGTGTGTATGTGTTCAAGAGTGTGTGTGTGTGTTTCAATGTGTGTCGTTGTGTGAGGGCATGTTTGTTGCACACCAGGCCAAGTGTGGTAATGATGCACATTTTCCATGAGGTAGCTAACTGCGTACCTCCAGGATTTAAAGGCCAGAGCAGCCAACCGAGCATCACTGATGAGAATGGTAACATTAAAAATACCAAACAACCAAAATAGACCCCGCTATGATCTTCAGATGTTGTTTTCCCACCCCCCAATTTTTGTGCACCATAAATTTCTAATTTAGCTAATAAATAGCAAGAACCACAGCAAGGACTCCAGAGAGCTGGCTCACAGCTGGTTATCAGTCAGACACAAATACAGACACGGATTTTATTTCCTTCAGTCACCCACACGCTTCCAAATCAGGGCTTCACCGTTGAAAAGTACACAAAAGCACCTGAGTTTGTTTCCTTTGTGCTGCACTGAAAAGTGCTAATACAATGAAGCCTGTTTATAGATGTAGAAAAGTATTTATTGTTTCAGGAACATAAATCCAAAATACCAAACACTTCATGGTCCTGTTTAACTCTCTTGCATTACAGAAAAATTATTTTTGACTGGTGGTCGCGCAAAACGAGTAATGAAGGTGTCACTTTGCCTCTTCGTAGCTGTGATTTCTTAATATTCCCTTAAAAATGAACCGACTAATTGACAAAACATTCCGCCGATTAACTTTCCTCTATTGCCGAGGGATTCTCCGCTCTCACGCTATCTGATGAGGCCTGTACCCGGACCTGTCTGGCATCGGGAGGGCTTGGCATGACGCTCGCTATTGAGTCTTGACAAAAACTAGGTCACTTGCAAAGCCCTTGCTGGACACGTGCAGTGGAAAGAAAATAAACGGGGCAGATGAATGGAGCTCGACTGGAGGTGGACGGGCTTCCTGTAAGGGCCGCAAAGGGATGCTGAAAGGGAGGTTATAGTAATTCAAAGCGTGAAACGTAATGCTGTTTCTGTTATTTGCCATAGCTGTGGAGATTGTCATCCTTCGGATATCTAAGTCTTCCTTTCATTGTTCCATATTTTGAATGCAATGTAGCTGTCCAAACTTCCTGCCGTTGAGTTCAATAACATTTATCTGATGTTATAAATCATGCAGGAATTTCAAATCCCATGTCTCTTTCATAAGGCATCCTCCCTTTTCTCTACAGCAACTGCAAGCAGGCCCTGGCTAATGTCTGATAGCAATTAAGCTTTGGGGAATTTTACAAACAAACAAAGATACAACACATATGACCCATTGTTCACAGCACTATGAAGCCTACGACAAGTTTGCAGCACACATGTTGTTGTCATCACCACAAAGACAAGGCTTCTAGAAATATTGGATGGAAACCAGCCATGCAGGAAGTGAGAAGAGAAATGCTCAGATGATAGACAGGAAATCAGGTGACTTTTATTGTTGTTTTTCCCCCCTTGTGTCACAGTAGGAAAAGATGCAGTAGTGCCAAACAAAACAGCACAAAACAGCTCACTCTCACACCTGAGAGAGACATATTTCTCTCAGTGAAAGTACTGAAGTTCTCAGTCAACAGTCCACAGAGTTATGGAATAGATCCCTGCCCCCACATCCTCCCTTCACCATGAGCCTGAAGCGTATGTCTGCCAGATGTCCACAGCAGAGCGAGGGATATGAAAGAGCCGAAGACTGGCTAGAGGTGTCTTATATCGGAGGAATTATTATCCTAACGATATAACATAACACATGCCGTCAGTCCCTCCAGGAGTAACAACCCTGGATCTGCATTAGAGCCTCATCCCTTTCACTGAGCTGACCTCTTGGAGAAAGAGAAAGAAGGGCAATGAGGATTTTCTTTTTCCATCCAAGATAGATAGATAGATACTTGAGTTCGAGTAAACTAGTGCTCAACTCCTACCCTGACCTAACGTGAGCAGCTCAAATAATGACGCCTGAAATCTGTTCTTGAGCTTGTGCAAGTTCTCGTAAACCATATAAATGTAGGGAAACTTGATCCGCTGACTTCACTGGAGTTGTACTATGTAGCTCACATGTATACAGGCCCCGCAAGATGGATATCTACCCCTCAGCCCCTAGAGCATTCAGTGAATAGATGAGGAGGAGGGTAGACAGTACCTGACATTTACTTAGTTCTGCAGGATAGACAGGGCATTGTCTTTGCTGAAATGAGAAACTCTGCCACAGAAGGGTGAGCAGAGGAGAAAGAGGGCAGTGTCACACAACCTGATCTCAATCTAATGAAATAATAGCAAGTTCTCTGATGTGGATATCTGGGATATCTAGACTTTATACCCCATTGTCAAACTCTTTTTCGACCTTGGGAAGGGGAATGACACAAAAAGGGTGAACTCTGGTACACACACTCACTTTCACTGCCTCAAAAGGAGACGCAGGTCAAATAAAACAAAACTCCCTTTAACGTGAAGCTTCTGTAAGTGTGACCACAAAGAGAGATTTCAAAGGTCTGACTGAGATGGCACTGATGAACCTCACAGGCTGAAATGTCCCTCTGCCTTGGGCTTGTTTTTCTGATTGTCTGTTGATAGCTAACAGAGAGGTAAACAGGCAGAAAGAGGGAGACAAACAGCACATGTGGCAAGCAGAAACAAACATACAATTTCAAATCCAAGTCCAATAGCACACGATGTCTCCTGATCTGGATTACTTTCCCGAGTCGGTGCAGTAAGCCAGACCAACGAGCTTCCAGAAAAACAGCACGAACCACTCAGCATCCATCACAGAAAAAAGAGGAAGAGAAAGAAGAAGTCAAGAGCTAGTGAAAGGAAGTGAGACTGAAGCCAGCAAAACATCTGCTCTAGATCCTTTTTAGCAAAGTCCGTCCCCTTCTTGCAGAGTGTTTTGTTTGTCCGTGGGTCAGGAACACAAGCCAAACACACACACATAGATATACACACACAATGAGGCGCTCAGAGATGTGTGCAGCACAGAGGGAGAAGTTAATAAGTCAACAGGACAAGGCTCCATATCTTATTGGGCCTTGTTTTACTGGCTAGTCCAGGAGAATAATAAACGGGACTGACACAAATCAATGTTATCTTTTCACTCATGAGGGTGGATGGAGTGAGCCAAAGAAACAAAAAGAGACAAGAAAGAACACAGGAACAAAAAGGAGGGGGAAAAAGGAGCGAATAAGAGAATGAAAAGCCCCCTTCTGACTCGCAGTGACCCACATACATTTGCCCAGCTTTTCTGGGGCTCGCTCTCTCTTGGCAACCGGCAGCCTCTGTGAAAGAATCCCAGCGTTCAGCCAAAGGCAAAGCCCATGTGAGGGGAGGGGAGGGGAGGGGAGGGGAGGGCAGAAGGGCAGAGAGGAAGAGGGAG
>VOQJ01046642.1:6281-28454 GCA_015052665.1 Apistogramma diplotaenia | reverse complement strand
ATCTGCCTCTGATAATAGTAAAGATCCATTTGTTAGAGGACTCTTCACTGTAAAAATCACGTGGATTCTGTTTCACAAAACAGCATTAACCTTATTGATGTTACTCTTGTATGACATCATTCAGCTCCAGTACGCTTTAAACTCAAAAGAAGAATCGATAAATCTCAGGTTGTTGTTAACACTCAAATCTAAATTAAAATCTGGGGTGAGCTCGATTAAAATGCCATTATAACTGATATCCGAGCAAAGCCACTAATCATTACATGCTACAACTTAATGCAGTTACCTATAAAAGGTGGTTTGAGGCAGGCCATACATCCAGGGTTGCAGCTCCAGCCTCGGATACTCGGTGAATGGTGGGACGATGAGGGAGAAGATCAGAGACAGGCACACAAAAACAGCAGGCAGGACCACCTACGAGGATGGTGACAAATTTAAAGTCAGAAATCCCTACATTTAACAGTTTCTGCTCTGCCCGAGACATTTATCTCACATCTGAAGCTCTTTTGAAGTAAAATGTTACAGAAATCAATTAAAAACAGTCGAGGGAAATAATTGCAGCAGATAAAAAAAAAAAAGATATTTAAAAAAAAACTGAAACTGCTTTAGTACTTTGCAAAGTTTCTTGAGCAAAATCAGAAACAGAAATCCTTCACATATTTAGCCTTGAAGTTTCATTTAATCATGGAGGTACTGCACAGATGCAGGAGAACGTGATTCATTTTTACCCATCGAAGCAAGCTGCTTTCATTTTATCACCCATATAATGTTACAATACACAGTGATGGAGAACATCAGAGCTGGACTCTTTTAAATAAGTGCAAACAACCATAATCGTGCGGTCGTTTCGGGATCTCATGCCTTCGAATGTTTCCAAGTTCGAGCATCCCGGCGCTCAAACTGTCAACAAGAGATCAGTTTCACCGCTGCGCCTCCCCGAGCCCCCCTCCCCCGCCGTTGCAGTGCGGTCCGACTGATGCAATCAACAATGGCGCGGGAGCGACGCATTAATGTGTGCACATTAATATGCTCCCCGCCAACTTGTTTGGGCACTTCTCCATGCTTTATGAGTTTGATTAAACACTTCCAACACTGCCACCATCATCTGGCCACTCAGATATAATTAGTTTCTCGCAATTCTCTTGTCTTTTGTGTGTGTTTAAAAAGAAAAAAAAAAGAGAGAAAAACAGATGCTGCCACCCTACTAACCCCCCCATCCCCCCATCCCCACCCCGCCCCAAATCCTCTTTTCTTCATCATGTAATTCGCTTTTCATTATATTGTTTGAGCTGACAAAAAGGGCTGCGAGGGAAAAAAAAACGCGAGATATCTTTACTGTTTAATCATTCATAGGTCGGGGTGCAGTCGGCGGCAAAGGGGAGGTTTGCACACACTTGATTAATTGCGGGGCATGCAATTTGCAAGGCCAATTCAAGATGCTACAATTGAAATCCTGAATTTACTACATGGAGCTTTGGCCATGGAAATGTGCTTGGAGGAAAGATAAAGAGCAGCAATGAGACTGAAAAGCTTAATGGCAGACTGCAGGAGAAAGAACTGTTCTTGCTCTGTTGCTCTGTCTCTACAGTAATTGCAGGTGACAGCTAGCACTTCTTCCATTGAGAGAAATCAGCAAAAAACCCCAAAAAAAACAGGGAGAAGTCATTATGCTCACAAAGCCAAAGCACTCACATGAACAATGCATGAGTTTATCGCATTCTCAAGTTTTGAGGGGATTTAAAGTAGAGGATGGGATTATATGTGAAATGGGTAAAAACACAACATGATTAAGATGTTTTTTTGTTTTTTTTCCAGCAAAGTTAAAAAGCCTCATTACAAATAGGCTTCTCCAACAGAGCCATTCGTGTCAATCCGGTTTTATTGGTGAAAAATAAGTCGAATGCTGCAACTTGCATTTAAGAGGATAATAGCAGCACATTGAATCTTTATTTTCTGATGTCTTAAAGGAGGCTTTTCCTTGTTTACAAATCATTTACACTGACTTCATTAGGTGCACCTTGCTAGTTGGACCACATTTCGCCTTCAGAAGTGTCCTAATTCTTCCTGGCATACATTCAACAAGGTTCTGGAAGCGTTCCTCGTGGATCCATATTGACATAACTGCATCACACAGTTGTTGGGGATTTGCACATCCATGATGTTGCATCTCCTGCTCCGCCACATCCCAAAGGTGCAATATTGGACTGATGTCTGGTGACTGTGGTGGTCGCAGCACAAAGGAGGATGGATCCATGCTCTCATGTGGTTTATGCTCAGTTCTGACCCTGCCGACCAAATGTTGCAGCAAAAATCAAGACTCATCAGACCAGCCATCACCTTCCAATCTTCTGTTGTCCAACTTTGGTAAACCGGTGTGAATTGCAGCCTCAGGTTTGCATTCTTAGCAGGCAGGAATGGCAGAGTGTGGTCCTTTGCTGCTGTAGCCCATCTGCTTTGCCAACGGCCCAGAGATTCAAGGTCATTTTGTGATAATCTGTTTTATTGTATTTCTTGATTGTGTTTCTTAGTTTTCTTATAACTTTGAGCTTTTCCTTGGTGTCGTTTTGTATTCTAGGTTGTCATTGTTATTAGGTCATTAGAGTTTCCTTTGTTCTAGGCCTCCCTGTTTATCTCGTCTTTGTGTCTCTGGTGTTAAGTCTGCATGTGTTTCTTAGTTCGCCACTTCCTGTGTTATTTTGATAATCTCGTGCTTTGTGTTTCATTTTGCTTCCTGTTAGTTTCATTTGAGTCACCTGTGTTCCCTGCTGGGTCCACTTGCCCTGATTACCTCATGTGTCTATTTAAGCCCTCAGTTTGTCTCTGTTCTTTGTTGCATCGTCATCTGTTACCTCCGGTTAGCTGTGTGTGTTTTTTTTCCAGTTTAGAGTTTGTTTCCCTTTAGTTCTCCCAGGTTTGGTGTTCACCTTTTGTCTCAGCCTGGTTGAGTTTTGTTTGTACTTTGTGTTTACTTCTCCCTTTCCCTGCCAATAAAGCAGTTTTTAAGTTACATTGAGTTCCCCGTATCCAGCACTTGGGTCCAACCCCCTCACCACACTGCCAAAACGTGACACTGGTTGGAACAAGGAGTTATTTAAGTTACTGCTCAGCTTGAATCAGTCTGGTCATTCTCCTCTGGCATCAACAAGGCATTTTCACCCAGAGAAGAGGATCATTTCCTTTTTTCAGACAATTCTCACAATTCTTTGAAAACCCTAGAAATGGTTGTGTGGGAAAATCCCAGCAGATCAGCAGATTCTGGTGCCAACAACCAGCCATTTTCAGTCACTTAAATCACCTTTCTTCCACATTCTGATGTTCACTTTGAACTTCAAAAAGTCGTCTTGGCCATGTCTGAATGCACCGAGTTGCTGCCATGTGATTGGCTTAACGTTAATGTTGCATTAACAGGCAACTGACCACGTGTGCCTACATGTAATAAAGCCAGTAAGTCTAAACCGCTACAGTGGTGGATGTTCATGTTAAAACATGGACTGTTTCAGATAATATAGTAAATGTAATCATATAATCCCTGTGGACAAAAATCAGACTGCTCTAAATGTGCAGATTCTTTTTTTTCTACTCTTGTGTCTGTGAGCACAGAAACCACACCCACCTGCCCTTCAACCCTTCTGTTTGCAAGGGGCAGCCAATCAGAAGAACTTTACATCAAAGGTAATACTAATTTACTAGTACAATTTAGAACTGTTATTCATGTAATATAAATATGGATGCATTGGAAACTAGCATAATATACACCCCCCCCCACACACACCACATACACACACATGCAAAATATTACAAACAGCTATAAAATCTATTGTTATCGCCAGTAAAAGTTAATGTTCACAATTCAAATTAAAAAGACTACACATACTTAAATAGAACAAATGAAATATTTTCTGGTTCATACTTAAACGGGGAGTTGCAGTTAGTTCAGACTGAGCTCCAAACACGAGAAGCCGTCACATCTTCCACCACAACATAACCAATAAGCGCTTCTCCCCGATTCTGACATCGCCAAGACTCACCCGTCCCCAACTTCCAGCCCCATAAATCACTGCCTTTGTGTTTCTCACCGTAATCTCTTTTATATTCCCCTAACCATTCGTACTGGAGGAGATTACCTCACCACACAATCATATCTGCTGACAATGGGAGCTGTTGACATGACAGGGCGGTGGGGGGAGAAACCCTGTAACCAAATGAATAAAGAGGAAGAGCCGGGAGGTGTGCCCTTGCAGACAATGTGCACTCTTGTACAGCCACATTCACACACTTATCCTTCCATCCTGCTCTACATCCCCACTAAAGAGGGACGTCCGAGATTGACAGTGACTAATGGGGACTGGTACTGCAGCAAATTACAGGAAGAACCCATACCTCACAAAGGTGAGACATTGTTCTCTCTTCCTCTCTTTTCCTTTCTCTCACAAAAGAAAGGATGAGTTGCATTCCTAGTTTTCAGTTATGATTAGTTCAACACAATGGCAGCTGTCACATATGATGGCTAGTGTGCGCATGTGTGCGCGTGTGTGTGTGTTACAGCACGCTTTAAATCAAACACACACTTTTTAGAAGTTGAGAAAATCATCACTGAAGTACCTGGAAAATTGCTGCTCACTGAAATTGGTTTTGACTTGTTTAAATTATGTCTGTTTATTGGTTTTGACTTCTGAAATTATGTTTATGAGGAACAAAATAATATAGACATACACTTAATAAGCTAACAGCAGTCTGTCATCTCTGTAATTGTTATGCAATCACATTTAATACATAGCTAATGAAAACACATGATTAGCACATAGTGAAATGAAGGAAAAACAAATCATGAGTGTCACTTTGGCTTTCTGGTGCCAATCAGAGTGATCAGGTGAAACTGATGGTTGCTAAGTGAAGCCAGCTGAAAGCAGCACCACACTTTGTGTCGACGCACGTTGTATACAAATGGATTCAGGGCTTCTTGCCTGCACTGGGCGCGCTTGTCCTTTGCAAAGGTGCAAAAGGTGAGGCTGAAAAATCCCTGGTCTCAGATATTGACATTTTTCTGATTACAGAAATTGACTGATTGAATCTAAAGATTAAAATCTCCCCCTGCAGCAGCGGTGGCACCTTGACTTTTGTCCCCTCGGGTGTGCTTTGATGTAACGCGTGCCGCGGGAGATAAAGATGATCATCGGACATGCACTTTACTGACACGATGCTACATCATCCTGGACGCCGCCCTTCACATTTTTCAACACTTACATTCTGCCGTCAGTGTCGATTTCTTTCCCAACATTTTAAATTCCACAACTATTGACTCTATCAAGATGGACGACTTTTCCATCCAGATTTCAAATTAGCTCACTCAATCATATATGCCATTAACTGATTTTGAAAGCTAACATGTATTTTGCACAATCCTACCTTGATCCTCCCATGCAACCCTACTAGTGTAACCCTTCAATCCATCAAGATGACAGACTGAGGCCATTACCTGGGCAATGAGTCCTTTGCGGCTCCTTCGGGCGTGGTGGAAGCGCTTAATAAAGAGTGCCAGGAACTGCTGTCTGATCAGCTTCCATCCGGCGATGACCGTGGAGCCCCTCCCGCTGACACTGGGGTTCTTCCTTATGTCTGGAGTAGACGTTAACCTTCAGCGTTATTTATCATCTATGCATATGTAAAAGATGTGCTGAGCATGCTTTTCAGCACCACTAATGGGCTGATCAAATATAACTTAAGTGTTAAACTGGCCAGCTGCACTAGCTCATTCCTCAAAGTAGCAACGCTGCCTTTTTTTCCTTTTTTCCATTTCAAGAGGAAAAATAGTGATAAACAAAAGGACACTGGATTCACAACCATTTAAAAACAGTTTCATGATGAAGGGCGATAATGTGTCGTGAAAGGGAAAACGAGGCTCTCGTTTGTGCCCCTCTTTTCAAAATGGCCACTGAGGTGAAACAGTCAATTTAACTCAATTAAATTAATAACTGGGGAACAAAAAGGTGTAAGAAAAAATAATAAAAGATAGAACCAGCGAGGACAAAATAAAGTACCTACCTTCAACTTTACTCGTCAACTTTTCTAGGTGAGAAACAAAAAAAAAGACCAATATTTAAGCAGGAAGTACAGCTCACAATTTACTGAGTTTGTACTTGAAATAAAACCCTTAAATATTTAACATTACCAATCCAACTATGTTTGCATTCATTAGAGAAATAATTCCGTGACTGATTTGGAAGGACTTGCCTCTCAGTCGAGTGATTTGCTCTGTTTTGGAGTGGACGCTGGCAATGCTGTTCCTCTTGGCTTCGCGGGAGCTTCTTTTGCTGTCTCTCACAAACGGCTCCTTTGTTGCTGTGGGAATACAAATAAGATATGTTGTTTTGGCCTGACCCAATTTAGGGTTATAAATAACAATAAGAATAGCAACCTGCCCTGCAAGACGCCACATTATTCCCTGTAAAAGCACAAACCCAGGTGTTTCGGGAACGTGAGGAAATCTGATTTTGAGATTAAAGCTGATAAGTGAGGTTGCTTGGCGATGGCCGCAAACAAAAATTGTCAAAATGGGAATGGGAGATTTATCCACTGAGGTCAATCAGTGACACGTGAAAGCAGGCTGGAAAGCACGGTGTCATTTCATTTCACTTGTTCTTCTCTGCACAGGGCAGACAAACTCAAATACAAGGAAAATAACTTCTACAGCAGCCGTGGAATATCTGAGTCATCTTTGCAAGCTTTGCTGTAAAAATGAGTCACTGCCTCAGAAGCCAGCAAACGTGCACAGTTCACTGTCATTAATGCAGCTGTGCTGATTTCTGAGACCTTTAAACACAGTAATTAAATACTGTTTTAGGCTTCTTTGTTGGTTTTAGTTCATTTTAATTAATGCATCTAAAGGATGGATAAAAATCAAATGGCCTTTTTGGAGCCAGGGACTGCTTCAAATGCCAGCTTCTAACTGGCAAACTGCTTTTACAGCTACCTAAATGGGTCTGCTTAATTCAACCAAATGCAACATTATTATGCAGCATCGCTGTTAAATGTTAAAGGCTATACAGAAGGGCCTTGTGTGTCAACCAGATTCTGCACAAGTGTTCAGTTTTAGTTATTTATTTTATTTATGTAGCTTATTGTAAAGACCCTACAATAATGCAGACAAAACTCCAACAATCAAAACAATACCGTACGGGCAAGCAGTTGGTGAAAGTGGGAAGGAAAAACTCCCTTTTAACAGGAAGAACCAGGATGAGGGAGGGGCAGTGATCTGCTGCGACCGGTTGGGCATGAGGGGTAGAGATTAATAATAAATAATGATTGAATGCAGCTTTATATTTGATATATATATCTTTTGTTTTTCTTTTTGCTGTGCATGAGATCTCAAAATAGTTTCATCAGAAGATTCGATTTAAAGCTTCAAGTTGATATAGTCTACAAAAGTATTTACTTAATGCGTCTTAGTTTATACCATTCAGGAGCTGTTCTAAGGTGTTTTCATCTCAAGGTGTGAAATACTGACATTCTGTTACATGACGCTGCTGTAAATGATGCCCTTGGGCGCTGGGGCCTTGATGCACCAGCTGCAACAATGCTGGACTCCAAGAAATAATGGTCCTCTTTTAAAATCCACATTTGGAGGCAGGAGATTTGGTGGTGAGTCACAGCTTTGCCAGCAACAAGCTCAAGAATTATCAGCTTCATTTTCACCTGCTGATCAATTTAATTTTCACTCGCTTTTTACTCTTGCTTTCACTCACTCCATCCTTTGTAAGCATGCATACGTGACAAGGAGGGAGTACGCTCAGACTCACTACTGCCGCAATCTAATGTGTCACCACAGTGACGCCAAAGAACAGCTTGTGGGTGTCTGTGAGATGCCAGTGGTGTTTGACGTATTTGGGACTGAGAACAAGGTGGTTGGCCACACATGCACAGTACCAAAACATTAAACATAGCACCACTTCAGGCAGCCTGTTGGCAAATCTCATATGAGACATGCTGTTTACGTTGGGCCTGCATAGAGTGCAGAGCTGATGCCTCTGCCAGCTGTTTTACAACATATGCAGCTCCCCTGTTCCATGCTATTCATGTCATCAAAACAATGCCACATACTGTACAGTTTACAAGACACGTTGTGGCCTGTGAGGGACTGTTGCAGCTCTCCCTGTCTTTAGGCTTTCTACATATACATGCAGATGGGGGAGAGGCCCCAGAGCAAAGCCATTCTACTAAAAATATATCGCTACACATGGAAAAACAATCCCATTTTGGCTCAAGCGGTCCTGACAGAAATGTATTTCCAAGTGACCAACATATGCATTAATATTTACAATCGTCTGCTTTTTTTGTGGATGGGATTAACCTACAGTATGTAACATCTTACATAGAGTATCTGCATCCACGCCGGTGTCCTCTGCCACTTTAAGAAATATCTGCAAAAACAAGCACATTACACACATTATTGATACACACACATTATAAACAGAAAATCAAGATGAATGCAGAGCAATGACTCCGCAGTTGTAGAGCATTAACTAAGCAACTACGTAGCTCTATTTTTCTGATAAGCACTTGTAAATATGCTTACAAATATCCACAGATGTTCCAGTTACCCCAGTCAGGCTTCTCTTAATCAGATCTATGTTGTGCATCCAGAGATCACAACCTGTTTTTGAACACCTGCCAAGTGGAGTTTGTGAGAGAAGCGCGCTCCTTGACTTTATTCATTCAGACTATATGGCAAAATTACCAAAATTATGAGAAAACAGCCTATTTGTGAACATTTTCAAGCGTCCGTGTTAAGCTCCGTTTCATCATTTGACCTCTCAGAAGGCGCGCTGCTGGGAGACCGGAGGTTATTTGATGTGTTGGAATGATTTTAATCAAGAAACATGAAATACAAGCTCTGACATGCTAAAACACCATGAAAGCCATATAATATTATTTTACTAGAGCCAGTGATGCTCCTGCTTTATCGGTTCCTGTTTATTTTTCATACATAATGAATCACCGCGTATTTCGACTGAAGTGTATTTGGACTTCAAAAGAAAACATGGATGGATGAAATAACCATGGTGTGGCTGAACTGTAGGAATTCAAAAGGAATTATTCACATTGCCTGCAGGCCACGAGTGTTTAATGCATGTCTGCGTTACATGAAGAGCATTAGGAAAGTGTCACTCAGCTTTATGATCCAAGACCAGTGCGCAATGGCAAACTGACTGCTCCAGTCATTTGTTTGTGGGAAAGCGTTTATTAAAAACCTAAAATATGAGGTTTACATAATAGTTTAAAGTAAAAAAATGTCCTGCAACTGCAATTAAAATGATACTTTTTTAATATTTTTCCCCTTAAATGTCACGATGATGCTGAATCATTAAAAAAAAAAACTATGATGTAAAAATAAGGAAGGAAGCTGAAAAAAAAAATTGAAAATCAATGCAGCGCTATAGTAGTGTTGGTCATTTGATATTGATCATGTTCATCCAAAATTCATCGATCATGAAAAATGAGTTTGCTCCAGAATTAGAGATGGCTTTCATCGGCATCGTCTCAGCAGAAGAAAAAGAAATCAATGCTGGGATCTGAAGAAAATAGTGGATTCTGGACTCAGGTTACTGGATAAATTGTGCTTTTATTGCAGCGTGTTTACTTGTTTTGGGAGAGATTTACAAAATCTCTGTAAATGGTTTTCGTTTTCTTTTTTTACAGTTCTTCACTTGTACAATTCTTCATTCTATACGCGCAGCGCTGTCAGTCCCATGTTTACTTTACCTCCTCCAGCGTGGTGTCAGAGATGCCGTAGCTGGTGAGGCCGAGGTCAGCCATGGCCAGGTCGAGCTCTCGGAAGAGCGTGGCGAAAGTCCCGTCTTTGGCTCCTCCGTAGGGCAGGATGAAGGTGATCTCCTGACCGATGCTTTCCAAGAAGACCGCCCCAGGGACGTGGCGTCGCACAAGCTGACCCACTGCTGTCAGATTTGCTGGAAGAAAAGCCACAAAATGATGACAAAACAAATTCTAAAGACAAGCAAAGAGCTGAACTGAACAGTCAGCACAGCTGGCTGCAAAGAAATATAATATTTAAATCGTCTTTCATCTTTCAAACCCAATGTTCGCACGCAGCACTGCGATACCGGAGGAACTTCACCGATCAAACCCTTTAAAAAACCGCTGTGCAACACAGTGCAATCACAACATACCTGATGAGGTGATATTTAAAACCACTGTAACAGATCAGTGGACATAATTCCCCTGTCTCATCCATTCTGAAGCCGTGTCTAGAGTGAGAATCTATGCAGACAGTGTTGCAGAATGCACCACATCCATTATTGATCCAAAGCCTCTCATATATAATTACTGCAGCTCAACAACCACTGGTGCTTTATGAAGAAGTAAATGGCTCTGCTTCACACACACCACTGTGAAATATTTGCATGTTTCGCTCTATTTGCCAGTGAGTGTCAATGCAGAGAAATGCGGCGTCACTCGTGGAAATCATTACATTTTGTGGGACTTTCCGTCTTATATCAAATGTCTTAAATCCTTTTGAAGGAAGGAGCAGGTTTGATTCTGATTTTATTTCCATGCATAATAACCTGGAGACTACTCCGGAGTTTTCTTCTGATCATGACTTGCATGAGCACCTCTGTTTACGTGATCAAGGCCGAGAATGATCAAAACAAATCAAATAACCGGCATAAGATTCAGTTCTGCATTATCAGCTCTATTTCTGCTGTTTCTCCACATTTCTATATTCAATAGAGTTGCAAAAAATGCAAAAAAATAAATTTGGGGTTGAGAATTTATTGGAATAAAATAAATGATATAATGTCATGTATAAAACATGAGATTAGAGATCTGTGCACTCTCAGAGTGATTTACTTTGACTTTATCAGAGATGTTTGTGTACTTTACAAAATAAAGCTCCTCCTCAGCTACGTTAAAGAAAATTGCATGAATATGTAAAAATAGCAGCTAGAGCAGAGGAGGTTAGACCAAAGCTCTGTGAACCGGCTCATAAAAATGTTAAATGAAAATAGGAAATCACATCCAATTTAATTCTCCCCCTTCACTGTCATCTTCTTGTACATCTCTGTACCGATCTCAGTGCTGCTGCTGTTTATAGATCGCCACCCAGACGTCCCGCTCTTCATCTTCATTTGAATTTTGGGGACGAATGCCAAATTATAGGGGGGCAAATCCGGTGAGCAGGTGGGGCAGTGAGCGATGATTGCGCTGCTGAGGACAAAATGCTGGTACACAATGGAACAGCTGTTTAACGAGCAAAACGTTCAGGTCGTTTTTCACCAAACGAGATGCTCGACAGGCCTCGGGACATTTCGCCGGAGCTGCACGGTGACAGTCTGACGCTGCGGGACGAATTCGATGCACAAAACCCAGCGAGTGTCAAACTGAAGCACGCTCCTCGGCACTCTCACGACCCGATGCACCACCTTTCTGCCCGGTCTCAGCTAGGTCAGATGGATTTGACACCAAAGTCGATTTTTCCTCTCTTCTTAAGTTTGAGGTCCACGATGAAACAGTAGATCGGGACTGAGTTGTGGAACCTTTTAATCGCCTCTTGTAAATTAAAACAGAATCTTAAACCTGAAATAACTGAAATAAATTATTGATTTGAGAGCTGAATGAGCTGAAACAGGCACCATATATGTGAGGCTGCCAGTAGGGTAGGAGATAGAGGAGATATTTCTCTAATTGGTTAAAATCAGCAGCCTCTCTTGGCACGTTTAACATTATCATATGGCGATTTAATCTCTCTGTAATAGCAAAAGCCTGATTAAAGCTGCAGAACGACATTTAGCTTCTAGGAAATGTTATCTTCAATGTGAAGAAGCTGCCGCTGAATGCTCAAGCTCAACACTTTAACAGAACACCACCCATGTCTGGAGGAGTGAATAAAGTGCCACAGGGTGTTGACAATCAGCACTGCTGTGGAGTTCAGCTAACAAGATGCACCACTCACTACCGCTGTAAGAGATCAAGATCAGTGTTAAATCACCAGGAGTTTGTCATACCTTGTAAGATGTTTTAGCCCAAAAACACTTCAGCGGTTCAAAGATTTCTAAGCTCTAAAAATCCTACTTTTCCCAAATGAATTCATCACTTTCCTGCGCGCACTGGCAGCACTCAAAACATCTCAAACTATCTCAAAAGAGCTACTTTAATGTTGTATCTGTTAGTTTGGTAATTAAAAGATTAAAAAAAGTAAATCAGTTGATTGTAAGCACACTCGGATTAGGATGTTTCCTGGTTCACGTTTGCCTGCCTCACAGTTTAGAAAGGATGACGTGACCCGTCTTCTAAATGTGAATGTAAATGTACAATGCAAATTTAAATGCAAGTATTTGTTCACATATGTATTTTTAAAATGTTTAAAACATTGTTTTACAAGGTAATACTCATAACACGTGACAGACAGCACATCGCTGGTACCTGATGGATCAGAGTTGTTCCAGCTTTGGCTGCCGATTCCTTCATCTGGGCTGCTGCTCAAAGGACAGTCTGCCTCCTGTTAATCAGAATTGGATTAGAAAGGCCTTATCTTGCCTTACCTCTTAGAATGATGAACAGTGCCTCCTTGACAACTCCTGTCTTACATTAATCAAATAACGGGCATCCACAAGTTTCTATGTAATTGCTCTAAATAAAGCTGCATGCATGCGCCGACAGATAATGCTGTCAGCATGCAACGGAATATGAAGACAAAGGCCAAATGAAAATGGCATTTTAACATGAAAAAAGGTTAAATATTTTTTATAGAACTGTGCCTCTTTATGGAGTTTAATCACCAGGAAATGAGATCAGGGCAATTAAACTTAATCCAGTTTTTTTAGGGGGGGTTTTGCAATAAAAAGGTGTGTAATTGCAAAGTCTTCCAATGAATTACCAAAATGACATCGAGGGAAGGGGGTCACTGCTCTGCCTCGCCCACAAAAGGTGTTTCCATGTTTATTTATTTCTCTTAAACAAATGACTCTGCTCACCTCAAAGACTCAGCAGACAAATGGTAATCGCTCTAGCCCTGCTGGCATCAGTGCATCGTGTTCATTTGCTCCAATTGATTAAAACTAAGTGTGCGAGGCACCATTGGCGAGCAAAAGCGAGAATCACCCCTCTCCCTGGCGACAATTAGTATCATCCAGCACGTAGGCGTTTGCCAATTCTCATGCTGGGGCAGACTAAATACAGATCATTACAGGGGGAGGGTGGTAAAAAAGAGAAAGAGAGCCCTCTGGAAAGTCAGAGGGAGCCGTGGTCAATAACACATCAGACAGAGGTTGCTGTTGTGTCACAGAGATTGCTGCTGACCTTTTGTGGGGAAATTAACATAAAAAAACTGATCCCCTTCCAGTAACAGCAGCTCTGTGTGACAGTATTTATGTAACACAATAATCGGATCCCTAAACATCCAAGACATCAAAAATCTGAAGGGCTCTCAGAGGCCTTCAAAAAGGTTGTGGATGAGTTTGCCGAGAGCGTTGTTTGAAATGGATCATTCCTCTGTGAGGACAATCACAGCAAGTGACAGATTTCAAACAACTGCCAATATGTCCAGAACATTTTGTCCACTGTGTGAACAGGTAATAGCGATTATCAATCAAACCACTGCTGGGGAAAAGAGAAAAAAACACATATTCACAAAAAAAAAAAAAATTAAGTTTGAAGACATAAAGCAGGCTCACTGTCTTCGCCTCTTTGGTCTGACGGATGATGCCATTACGCTGAGCTGTCATCTTTTCAGTCCCGTCTCTGACCAGAGTGAGGTAGTATCCGCTGCCAAAGCGTTTCTTCAGAAAGAGCGACGAGCCGCAGCAGCGCATCTTGCCGTGGGAGATGATGGCAATGCGATCTCCTAATATGTCTGCCTCGTCCATGTGGTGCGTGGACAAAATGATGGTGCGGCCTGAGGAGGGGACGGACAGAGATTCAGTGCTGAACAAAATCAAAGTTAAGGCGAGAGATGACAAATTCCTTTAAAAAAAAACAAAAAACTTTTTGAACATTTTTTTTCTGGAGCTTGTTTATTTTAACAACTGTCATTATTAAGCGTTAAGCCGCACAAGAAAGGATTCGGCGGATCAAAACTGTTCGAATCAAGCCAACATCACAATCTGTCCCTGCGTGGTAGTCACTTATCTCCGGATTGTTGATCCCACTGTTTTTTACTCATGCTTATCCGCATGGCAACAAAGCAAACTCCAGAGGAGTGTGTGGGCGTGAATCTGGGACAAAATTAAAATGATGATAAAGGCCACCCTAAGCCTACTTTCGAGCGTTTCTATGAGACCACATTTTATTCCAGCTCTCCCTTTGTTCTGCGAGTCCTTTGATTCAAGAGGCATCAAACTGAGCCCAATTGCAATGACAACTAAAGCATTCATTGCAAGATTATTCACAGGTGTTCTAATCCTTTCATATCATGCTGTATCAGATAACACATATTAATTATCACGTACCCCAGTAATCAGAAAAAAAAGGCTAGATCTGTAATGAAGTCACAGCATGGTCATGTCTCCGCAGTCTGTATGAAAGCAGTATCACAGAGTACAGGATAACTTTTGATCCAGCCATGTTTTAAAGCAAGAAAACATTTAACCTGACATGTTTATTACGATGAAAGAAATCTGCTTAAACGTGTACAGACTGTTTTATCTTAAGTTCATTTAACTACTAAAGGACAAAAGACTCAATAAATGGCAATTAATATTCGATTTTTTGAATCACAGATGGCAAGACAATTACATTTGTTACATTAATTACATCAAAATAGTTTAGCAGGACTAAATGTTACAATCACTAAACCCACTGCTCCCATTCATTGTCAGAGAATATTTATACTAGTTGTTGTAATCGCTCAGCTTTTTCTGTAACACCCACAGTTTTCATTGTATTTCAGATGGCTAGTTCACAACATCTCAAGATTCTTTGTACTGTAAGATAAATAGAGAACTTGGCAACAGTGGGGAGAAAGAACTCCCTTTCAACAGGAAGTGGGCTCAGGGAAGGGCAGCCGTGCACCTTGATTGAATGGGAGATGAGGGAAAAGAGATGACAGAACAGACTATGAGAGCAGGTGCACAGTCACTTATAACTGTGCGAGGAGTGAAAGGCAAGGAACTGGTGGATAAATGCATAATGCATCATGGGATAGCAGCATAACTAAGGGATGGTTCAGGCTCACCTCATCCTGCCCTAACCATCAGCTTCATCAAAAGGAAAGTTTAAAGCCGAGTCCCTGTAGTAGAGGGTTCGCTCCTGAACCTCAACCGTGAGCTGTTTCCAAGGGAAAGAAGCCAGACTGCTGGAGGCTCCGCCTCCTCCACTTTACTTTTGGGAACTCTAGCAAACCATCGCTGGGAGAATTGAATGCTCTGTGAATGCTCTACGGTGCGTTGAATTGTGGTGACATCAGATCATTTAGTCTTTTGTGTATGATGAGATGGGCGTTAAACACAATTTTAGATTTAACAAAAAGCAAATGAAGAGACACCATTTTGGGAGAAACATGGACACAGTGTGCCATTTCTTTACTGAACTGTTGAGTGTTTACTGCAAAAGGTCAGAAGCTCTGCTGAGCAAGGTTGTTTTTACACTGAGCTTGTTAAATCTGTGTATCTGTATCCTGTACAGGTCACATCATCCCAGAAACAAGGACACACTCAAGAGGTCATCGACCACAGCCCAAGGTGGCCATTTTGCTTGGCCAACTATTTCCACTCTGTGCCCCTCAACAGCCCCCCCCCCACCCCCACCCAGTTTGTGCACTGCCACCAGCTGAGCAGCTAAATCCATCCCTTCTCAGTTAAGTATTGCTGCTCTATCATATGCCAAGCAAGTCTGGATCGCTCTCTATATATAAACTCAAGTAAAATGCCCAAGTTGAATGAAAGCCCACAACCCAGTCAATTTAGCATATGCAGGAAGAAAGCTATGCTTGTGAAGGATGGGGGGTTGGGGGGGGGGGGGAGGGGCTGAGGAGATTTGAGGTTTAGTTTGACTGCGCCAGCTCATTTTGTTTGGGATGCTCAAACTTTCAGATGATTTTTCTGGGGATTTGTTGTGGTTTATAAGAGAAGAGGGGGAAAAAAATCAAAAAGCACTGCATCATCTATGAGTTGGGGGAAAAATAAATGTGTTTGGACTGCAGATGGCCCACATAGGTATTCTGATTTATAGTGTGTTGTGGTGCATTACAGCGCAAAGTGATATATCAAATGGAGTTGGGTGTGTTCAGGTAAATTGCTAGTACTCGCACAGCGTACAGCAAAGGGAAGCTGGAAATCTGGGTTCTTTTATTTAGCTTCCTTCCCTCTAAATCAAGTTGATAGAAATGGATTTCACAGTGGTTGGGAAAGGCTGGACAGATATTATGTGCATCGGCAGTAAGATGAATTACTGGACAAAACTGTATTAACGGTTGTTTGTGGCAATCAATTCAGCTAAATAAATTTTGAAATTACCTTCACGCCATTTACAGGCTGTCCGGGGAGTTATAATAACCAGATGGCGCTGTGCTCACTGTAAAACTGTTTAACATTACACCTGAATGTCACGCGCTTTGCTGAAAGACCAGCAGTGCAGTCACTGGAAGGAGCTTGAACCATGATAACAACTATCCATATTTATGCTATGTGTACTGCATTACTGGCTTCAACCTCACATGAATGTCTTCCTGTTAAAAATGCAGTATGTATGGTACAAAAACGAACACCACTGCATTCAGACAACAGCAAAGGCGGTTTAACTACATGCTGTTTCTCTCACATGCCGTGTTGAATCTATACATCAGTTGCTTTCTCTTATTGCAGAAGTGTGAACATTTTCACAGCACCTCGCTTCCCACAATTCCAGGTGTCAGGGAAGGATTTAATGCTGTGATGTACTGCTTGTGTCATAATTGTATTGTCTTAATTTAACTAAAACAAGACATCAAGATGATCTATTAAATTTTATAGGTTACATATTAGAGAATATATCATCTAGCCACTATATTAAGTACACCTTGCTAGTATTTGGTTGGACCACCTTCTGTTTTAATCCTTCATGGCACAGATTCAAAAAGTTCCTCAGGGATTTTGGTTCATACTGACATGACAGGATCACAGAGCTGCTGCAGATTTGTCAGCTGCACATGTCTTCCACCACGTTCCAAAGCTGCTCCATGAGACTGAGATCAGGAGACTGTGGAGCCCAGTGAACTCGCTGCCACATTCAAGAAGCCAGTTTGAGATGGTCTGAGCTTAATGACATGGTGTGTTATCCTGCTGGGAGCAGCAATCAGAAGATGGGTACCACTGTGGTCACAAAGGGATGGACATGGTCAGCAAGCATACTCAGGTGGGCTGTGGCATTGAAACAATGCTCCCACACACCACTGCACCAGCACCAGCAGCCTGAGACGTTGATGCAAGGCAGGATGGATCCATGTTTACAAATTCTGACCCTTCCATCCGTTCTTCAAGGAGAAATCCAGACCAATCTTCCAGTGTCCAAATTTGGTGAGCCAAGCTGACAGGAGCACCAGCTGCTCTGTGGTCTTCTAGTGCTGTAGCTCATCTGCCTCAAGGTTTATAGATGCTCCTCTTCGTGCCTCGACTGTAGCAAGTGGTGATTTGAGTTACTGCAGCCTTGACTGCACAGCGTGACTCAGTCTGGTCATTCTGACCTCTGGCATCAGCGAGGCATTTTCACCCACAGAAGCACCACTGGAGCCTCTCCCAGCTGTCACAGGGCTAACACAAAATGCATAAGATCCATTATATTAATATCATCCTCAAGGCCCATTTTACAACATAATGACTGGGGTAATTTAAGAGTAATCAACTTCCCGTAATGGCTAATAATTAAAAATTCATAATTTGCTAATTTTTGCTTTAAATCGTCACCTTTTGCAGTAATTTTCAAATGAAATATGACAGAAGGGACATAAAAACCCACCTTAAACGCACAAATCAACCGGTGTGTAATTTTAGCTTGGTGATGAATACGCAGTACTCAACTTAAACATGCACTGAGGGTTTAATTTAAGCTACAGGAGCACGCGCACCATGTTAGTGTTCCTGTGCATCTTGAGTAGTTTTAACAGTTTCAGCTGCCACCAACCAAATAAGCCCCAAGTGAATTTAATAGAAAAAAAAAAACACCACCACCCACTTGGAGCATCGTGGTCAACCTGACAAAAACTTCACACTTAATTAGCTATAAAGAAGTGCGGTATTAAGCCCAGCGTCAGCCTAAAGCTTTTTCATACAAATAGGCCGCCTGTAGCCTTTTTTGTTGCTTAATGACAAACCTTAGTAACACTGCGGTGCAAATAAGAGCAGAGAGACACAAAACATGACTCACTCAACCAGCCTGCATGTGGGGGGGGGGGCTCTCATTATAACGGAGTTATCTCAGGGCTCCCAATTGGAGTGAAGACTTGATTAGAGAGAGAGAGAAAAGCTAATGACATGGAGAGGGCGGAGTGTCGCTCAATGCACATTAAACATTTAGACATCTGTTGAGAGAATATGTTACCATAATGTCCGTGTCCTGCTTACAGCCACCAGCAACCGCAAAGTGTATTAAGGACAGAGAGTGACAAGCCGACTGATTTGGCAGACAATTATGGACTCTGTTAAATAGCCATGTCAATTAAAGCTTCTTCTTGGATTTACTTGTCCTCGCTCGCATTCCAATCTGTTTAAGTACAATTCACAATTTCTCTCCGTCCGTGATTGAGTGTCACCGACAGCGAGGCTAAAAAAAAAAAGAATTGCATTGCAGGGAGCAGGCCACTTCATTACCTTAACAGCTCTCATCCTGGATACATTTAAGCCCTGTCAGTTTAAAGTTTACTTTGAGCCGGGCTCAGTTTTGGAAAGTTTCTCGGTTTGAGGCAGATCAAACATGTGCTCTGTGCATTCCAGTCAATTCTACAAACATAAGGGGGCTTCAAAGCCTGTAGAGGAGCCTTGGTTCTTACCACTGATCTCATACCTTGTTTGTACTTTAACAGCAGTTCCCAGATACCCCTGCGGGCGTAGGGGTCCACTCCTGCCGTAGGTTCATCTAAAATGACGATTTTCGAGCCCCCGATAAATGCTATGGCCACCGACAGCTTTCTCTGCATGCCACCTGAAAGACAGAACGGCTTAAAAACACATCATGGCTTGAAAACATGTACCCACACGCAGCAAAGCAACGCACAAACTAGTGTAAAAGACATTCAGCCTGTAAGCCACTGCAAATCCTCCCCAACCATCTGTCAAAATAAAGTTTCAGATGCAGAATGGGTACAATATTGAAGAATGATTATAGAATATACTGAAATCTATCTTCCCATCTTTTAACATATTGCCATGAAATGATTGATGGCAGAGAAGTAGATACACCAGCCTAGCATTATTGCAGTCAGTACTCTCTTAGCAAGCTCTTCAAAATGCATCCACTGTAGTGCTAATGTAGTGGAAATGTCAGCATAGATCAACCTTGAAAGTCATATTTCAGTGATTTTGCTCACAAGCAATCCATGACTGGGGACAATTTATCAAGTAGGACTTGCTCATGACCCCCAGACAATGAATTACAACCTGTGACACACAGGTACAGTGAATGTGTGGTAGAGGAGCAATAAATCCTGAATAGACAGGATAAGCTATACGTAATATTCCCTCCCAGGGGAAATGACTGCGCGGAGGACACATCAAAAGCTAAATTGACACGTGTCTCCAGTGCCAATTGGAACCTTTTCAGACACACAAATCCCAAATATGTCCACACACGTGCACGCAGACACACACCTGACAGGTTCTTAGCGAGCTCTTTCCGCTTATGTGGCAAACCAACATCCTTGATCATCTGGTCCATCTCAGCTTTAACCTCCTGGCGACTGCGTCCTTTCAGCCGGGCGTAGAAGTAAATGTGCTCTTCCACTGTCAGCCTGCAAAGGTTGGAAATAACATCACAACGCCTGCTACACTGAAACACCGCGATGCTTAGCTATTAATGTACCTTTCAAGCCACCGTCCTAATCAAACGCCTGTGAACTAAAACAAAGCCTCACATGCATCAATATTCCGTGACTGCTGCACAGGTGAGGCCAGTGTAGTGCCCACACGTCTATGTTTGCATGAATATTTTAACCCTACTTAATATAGATGCTTTCACTGTCTGGAATTAATATTAATGAAAGTAATTTGCAGGTGCTCGGCCGTAATTATGATGTAAGGCTTGTGTCTCGTTTCACGTAATCAGTTTGTGGAGAGAGAGAAGTAAAGGATGAATGAAAAGTGGAAGAGAAGAAGGGAATAATGGTCGGGAATTATGTCATTAGGAGACTTTTAGTGAACCAATTAAAGGAAGGTCATTTCGATTTTAAAAGACAATAAAGGAAAGGGTCAGCGGTGTGTGGATGGGAAACACGAGGCGAGACTGAGCCCTCGTTACCCACATACATGTATGATTGATCTGCGGTGCACTCGTCCTCCTTCTATTTTCCATACCGCTGATACACGATTAAACCAGTGGCCACTTGGCAACATAAATGCACAACTTTCTGCTGAGGTCACTCACTCATTGAATAAGACATTATGCTGCGGGCACATTCCCAAGCACTTCCGGATGCAGTCCATGTCAGTGCGAATGTCATAACCATTGATGAGGGCCATCCCTGATGTAGGAGGAAACAGTCCTGTCAGAATGGACCTGCAGAAAAAAAAAGAAAGAACTCAACAAATGTAATTATTGTTGATAATATATTCTTTGATTAATAATAAACATATTTATAGAACTTAAAAAACTTGCACAGGAAATATAAAAGTAGCCACTGGTTGGGCTTTGGGGAAATGTGATCATATCCGAACAGGGACAGTAGACAGCTAAGTAAGGTGCATCCATATACTGTCACTCAAAACTGAGCACATGCTGCCTGCAGAGCATCTGTCTTCACTTATTATTTTGCTGATTATTTGCATTTGTATAGATCAAGCTACCAAGCAATAATTATACTTAAATTCAACAGCTGCAACATTAAGGAGACACACACATCAGTAAATAAATAATTATTATGATTTAAACATCTATATCAGAGGTGTCAAACATAAGGCCCAGGGGCCAGAACCGGCCCCTCAAAGACTCTAATCCGGCCCGTTGGATAATGGAATCCCTTTTTTTGTCACTAGTATAGAATACATTTTTTTGCAATGGCTTCACAGTAAAACTAAATTTCAAAAAGGACATTTTCTGGGGTTATTTTTTTACAGGACAGTCTACACATTTCTTACAGTTTAAGCTCAAACAGTGGTGCTGACAGATGACTCTGTCATATAAAAACATTACATATAGCTTATTTCTTATATTAAAATATCTCTGGGATTCAATATGCAGTTGAACCTGTGTACAGACAGAAAGGAAGTTTCTCTGGTCTGGCCCACTGAAGACTGACGTGAGCTGCATCTGGCCCACAGTGCAAAATGAGTTTGACACCCCTGCATTAGAGCAAATTATCCATACTGAAAACAGAACAAGTATTTGAGTCAAGTTTTAGAAAATGAGGCTGATGAGAGCAGTGTAAAAGTCTGAAAATCCAGGAGGGATTGAATAACTGAATGTGTAAGACAGATAATACAGAGCAGGAAAAAAAGCAGTGAAGGTTAAAGGCACAGCATGGCGGACGGGCAACAGTGAGAGATAAGTGAATGAGCAGCCCCTTCTCACTCCCAGGGCTTCAAATGCTTCCATTTTGTCAAAGCCCCTCAGATACACGAAAAGGTATCCTTTCTCTTTGGTGCCGTGACTCATCGGCTAAAGCAGTGGCCGGGCTAATGTCACTACCGACCATTAACATGTGGACCCTTGCTTCGTAAAGTTCAGGATTAATGAATTGAACCAAAAAAAAGAAAAAACCCCAAACTGAACCGAAGGGCAAGTAAAAACAAAAATAAAAAGAGTGAGACAGAGTGAAAAGCCTGTGATAACAGTGCAACGCACAAAGCTTTTAAATGGGACCTGAACCACTGAATGAAAGTGCAGATTTTATCACTAATTCAAACATGACACTTATATCATCCTTTCTAATATTCTTGTTGGTATGTCAAGGCACAAAGGATACTTTGCCTGTATCTCTGTGACATGACATACCAACAAGAATATTAGAAAGGATGATATAAGTGTCATGTTAATGGT
>VOQJ01046641.1:18530-32068 GCA_015052665.1 Apistogramma diplotaenia | reverse complement strand
GGGGGGGGGGGGGTCTTGTAAAAGTTTTTAACTTTAATCTCAGAATCTTTTTTATCTTGTAAATTTGTGCCTTGTGAAATGTCTCACAAGCCCAGAGAAACTACAACACTATTGAGCAGGAGGTCCTGGCTTTGCTGTGGGCACTTCAGTACTTCAAAGTGTGGGTTAGTTCCTTTTTTTCCCCTTTGGGGATGGTCGGTGTAAACATGTGATGGAGAAACACCACAAGTTCAACAAACTGCCCAAACTCGGACAGCTGTCACGAGAAAGGTCAGAGAAATGTTGCTGCAGATGCCCTGTTGTGCTTTTATAGGTAATGTCGCCTTTTAGGTGCCATCTTTACAGAGTGTTACATCCTGTTTTACTGCTGTTTCCTGTTTCCATTTCCAGCCTGATCAGTTTATTGGTTAGCACCTGTCCCCGGTTTGCAAGGAGGGGGAGGGGTCTATAAAGGCTGACTCTTTCCTCAGCTCCCGCGCCTCTCATCCTTTTCATTTATTTATTCATT
Source organism: Apistogramma diplotaenia (assembly GCA_015052665.1). NCBI lineage: Eukaryota > Metazoa > Chordata > Actinopteri > Cichliformes > Cichlidae > Apistogramma > Apistogramma diplotaenia. The sequence goes on along the minus strand of VOQJ01046641.1, from coordinate 31,560 downwards.
CATCTACTCTACAATAAACATTCACGCATTCAAATATCTCCCTGGTGTTTATGTTTGGTGCATGAGACAGCTGTAACATAACTGTCAGAGTTTCTAGAATAGAGAATAGAGTGCCTTTATAGTCATTATACAGATGTACAATGAGAATACGCTCATGCTGCTCTTGGTTAAACTAAAGTTTGAATCATTGTTATGGGTCTCTGTTTAAAAGTGAAAAAGAATGGATAGCTTACAATTGTACTGTGATCAATCTTCAATGTATGAGTTTTTACAATTAATATTAGTAAGATTAGAAATCTACATCAAGCCTTCAAAAGACATTGTAGTACAGTATCTGCATTCCAAATCAGGACAGGACTCCTTTCCTTCAGAATCATAATCTCAACAGCACTATAACGACATCTAAATATTGTAGCCGACTAAATACTTCAAGTTGCAGTAGCTAATTTCAAATGACCTACTACGTCACCCATGATAATGAGATAAGAGGCACTTCCAGACATTTCACACATTTCACCCCATTTGAAACTGATAACAAACAAAAGCTTTAACAGCGATTTTACAGGATCGTCTCAGGTGGCAGCTCAAATGATGAACAGAAAAAATAACTTATTCTTCTTTAACATAATATTTCTTCCTTTGAAGCCCAACAACAGCAGCAGCAACTCTTCCAAGTACACAGTAAGCTTGTGAAATTGCCATACAGCCAATCTGATTTTTCTACTGCAGCTTTTAAGACATTTTCCTTGCATGGCTGAGGTAGGAGCACATTGCAAATGAAAGATTAGTGCGATTGTGTTACATTATTGTGAGGTTCCCCTCTCAGCTTAGGCTGATTTGTGAGCCTGTTCAGCAATGTTTCCGGCACACTCCCTTTGTAATAGATGTACTGGGTCTTGAATTGTTGTGCAGTAGAAGCAGTTCAATTAATACAGCACCACCATAAAATAACTATTGAAATGACAAACGGGTAAATGAATAAGCATTTGCCTCTGCAGGCGCAGCGAGAGAGTGTGTGTCTGCTGAAATTTATGCCCGCAAATCAAGCGCTTTTGGGGACGATGATGCCGTCAACTAAATATATCCTGCTGTCGCACACAAGAAGGGGCAGGTAAAAGATGGACCCGTTATCTCTCTCACCATCGACTGATGATGGCTCATTTGAATATTTACAGCTGCATCTTAGGTAGGCAGAATGATCTCCTATCATTAGACCACAGCCCTTCAGTGTAGCATGAAGATGCATCAAAGATAGCAGTAGAAAAAAAAGAAAAAGAAGAGGTTAGCATGCATTGTGCTCAGCCCTCGCACACAGTGAGGGACAGAAAAGCCCCAAGGTGCCAGATGCACCTAGTTGACCGTGTGGTGGGACGGAGAACGCCCTCTCATCTTGTCAATATTCATTTCCAGCAGCATTGACAAAAGCTGCAAGGATAAATATGCAAGAGGGCTAAAGGAGGGAGAGTCAGAACTCCTGGTTTTAGTCAACATGCCCACAGTGTTCGCTGAATGTTGATTAAAACACTCAAGTGTAGGATGACTAAGTCATGTCTGACAACTGTGGAGTGAACAAGACATTTTAATTTACACTCTGCCACATCCAGGAGGTTGTCTGGTCTTAGTCATGGCTGCTGTTTTCATTCGCTTTAATTGGACTAAGATGTTTTGACTACCCAAAGCTGGTTATTTTTGGTATTGCATGTCACTGTTGGGTCTAAGTACATTATTTGGTTGTCCTTGTCTTCTGACATTCTCTCAGTAAACCTTAATGGCCATCATTTGCAGGACTGCAGATTATTTAAAAAGTAGAAAATACACAAACTCAAAAGGAAAAGGGTTCAAGGTGAGTCAATCCTGGCACCACCTTCAAAAAAGGTGATCAAATCTCACACACACACACACACACACACACACACACGTTTCCCTTTCAGCATTGGCTTGTGGGAAAATGGATGGTGTCCAGAGTGTAGTTCACATGGGTTTCAATTAGCAGTGTCTAAATGAATTAAGAGGTTTAAAGCCATTGCTGTTCTAGAGGTGGTATTAACCTGGTGCTTCTCATTAGCCACCCCTGGCTGATAAAGAGTAAGGGGAGCGGTGGTGCAGACAGACACCTCGTGCTGACAACGGGTGACAGAGTGGATCACACTGCCTCATGAATAGTAATGGCCGCCAACTTGTCCCACTCTCCCCCATGTGAGAAGTGACGGATTCTTGTGTCAACAGGGCCCATGGCTTGGGGGGGTGGGGGGCTGACAACAGACTGAGATATTCTGGAGAAAGGAAGACTGGAGAGGAGGGAGCGAGAGAGCAAGAGAAAAATCCAGTCCTGACATGAAGGCTGCATCATAAGATTGTTTGTCAGTCAGAGCCGCATTCATCGCCTCCCTGAGAGCGAGTAAATAAACACTGTTTGCTGGGAAAAGGAAGCGAGAGTGGATTGCTACCTGGTGCCTTTGGGGTGCACAGAGAGGTGTTGGCGTGTCTCAGTAAATCAGGTTGAGCAGCCACTCTTAATGCACTCCCCAAGCCGTCGATAAGAAAAAGGAGCGGCAAACGCTGCTTTTCTGAAGAGTGATGTCACTGATAACCCGGCGGGCACACGCTCTTCCTGACTGACCAGGTCTTGGCCAATCAATAGCAGAACAATGCCATGCTTGGCAAATGCACAGGTGATGAGACTGCTAAATAAGCAGCGAGAGACTGAACTGAAAAAAATAATACTGGAGCTGGAAGTGGCAGAACTAGCTGTGACATCCTTTAGACAGTGGCCACCGAAAGCCCTCATGGACTTTTTTGGGGGGTGTTTTTGCTTTTGTTGTTTTAAATCAAAGTCTCCCTCCTCTACCTTGAAGAAGAGATGGAGGAGAGGGCTGGCAACTGAAAGCTGGGTCCATCACTTTCTTCTGAACGCCCTCAGTCTTGTGCAGCATGTCGGGTCTTTGAATAAGGCACAATGGTTTAAAATAACCAAAAATAAAATAAATAAAGATCATTCTTTCCAACCACAGTCACTTCATCCTATTTTAAACTAAGCTCTATTTCCACACAGCTGCCATGTGTATTTCTCACACCTAGGACGAACATATCCCACAGCATTTCCTCAGCCACACAAGGAAACCGTGACCAAATAATCCAATAAAAACAAAAAAAAAAATCCATTCCTTTACACATGGTTCCCTGCTGTTACCTGAATGCCAAACACCAAACTCGCCTTGTGGCAAAATCACTGGTTAGTGTTTTTAAATGCAAGTCCAGTGACCATGGTTAAGCCTCCCATGGCACACATTCATCCTTTCTCTCAGTATTTATTGAAATATTTCAACTTTTCTTTGTTTTAAGTAGTAAAATAACTTCTACTTCACTCATAACCTCTTATTCACATTTAGTATCCTACTTGCCAGCTGTTTATTTTAATAAAAAGAAATGATCTTCTTTGACAATGTTGAATTTTGCCAAGATTCACACAAGAGATACGCTTGTTGTGAAATATGTTTAGTTCAGTGTACAATTTTGTGCTATTATTATTTTAGTTTAAGATTATTATTTTAGTTTAATATCTGGTTTGAGGAATTAATTTAAAAAAAGACATGCAGTTAGTGGAGTTAAGTTAATTGGTGATTCTTCCCATAGGTGTGAATGTGAGTGCAAATGGTTGCTTGTCTCTCTGTGTTAGTCCTGCGACAGGGTCAGGGTGCACCCTGCCTCTCGCCTGCAGAAACAGAAGCAGAAGAAAATGGATAAAAAAAATTTTAAGTTCAATAAACATGATGTTTTAAAAGCCAATGTTAAATAATCATGATGTGAATCACGACAGAACAAAATAATCATGATTACTATTTAGCTATTGCTGAGTAGCTCTACCTGGGCTAAGACGGAGAGACAGACAACCATTCACACCTATGGGCAATTTAGAATCACCAATTAACCTAACCCCACTAACTGCATGCCTTTGTAATGTGGGAGGAACCCGGAGATAACCCACAAAGATACGGGGGTGAACATGCAAATTCCACACAGGAAGGCTTGGGTCAAGGTGGATTCGAACCCAGACCTTGTAGTTGTGAGGCAACAGTGCTAACCAACAGGCCATATTTTAATTAATATGTAAAAATGAGACTTGGGAAATGCTATATTAGCCAGTGCATTCATGTTGTATTTTCAGGTTTTCAGGTTACAGGTTGGAGCAGAAGTCACCTTGTGAGAACATGCAGCAAAGCTGCAGCTGGGACTACCATAAGCAGACATTTTCACATCAAATCTTGCAATATCACCCTTTTAAAAATGTATTTTATTTTATGCTATTTATCTATTTTACAAAAAGCTCAAAATTAAAAAAAAAAAAAACTTTAAGGGGACCCATTATTTGCTCTTCTGCTAGCTGAGTCAAGCTGCTCCCAGCGAGAGCTGTATGCATGATATTCCCATATTTGGGAGATCCCCTCTCATAATATCTTGCAGAACCAAACTGTCTGAAACTGTTTATAGCAGTCTAAAGCCTGAGCATTTGGACAGTATATACAGTATATATATATATATGACCAAAAAAAGGAAAAACATGATTGGCCTCATCAGTCTGATTGCCTGCCCAGCTACAGCTGTTCATTTTTTTGCTATACAGTATGCTCACTTCACCTGACACCTGACGTCAGAATGCAAATATCCACATTGGGCACTTTTGTTTAACCACAAAAGGTCCCTAGAGCAGTCCGTTTGAAGTTAGAGGGCATTGATTTGGGCAGATGTAAATATCTTACATTTAATACCCGTGTATAGTCACAGGTACCAAGTGGTCATCCTGTTCCCTGCCTCCTGCAGATGCTAATCAGGCATCTCCTTCGCCTAAACCAGGAAAAGAGCTGTGAGAAGAATTCTAATGCAAACCATTTCCTGTGTGCAACAGGTTACAAAAATCATCTTAACATTTTTGGAGTTCATTTGTGTTAGAAGGGAAATTTTTTATTTAAAAAAAAATGAGCTGCAGAATCGGGAACATGTGCAATAAAGTAAACTGTATATAGCTGATTGGTCTGTAAAGTTGAGAGATGTGTGATATTCCAGATATTTCCAGTCTTAAACTGAAGTACTGTATCTCACTGGAGCGACCATAGTCCAGAAGACTGCATACATAAAGGACTAATGTTTTACACTACTTTATATGACTGAGTTAGATGTCACATCCAAAAAGATCTCTTTTGTGAAAGAAAACATCATTGTTAATATTGGATCTCCCTCCCTCTAGACTCTCCTTATCACAGACAAAATGTGCAGCAAGACTGACATGTCATGGTGCTGTTTGTCAGACAGCCCTCAGACTCAGAATGCACCCCCTCCCGATCAAATTGGAATGAACTATATTTTCAGGCTATTTTGTGTCACAAATTCACCCATTCTTCATATGGATGTGATATGTGCCTTGTCCCAGCTGTCAAAAGCTCAGTGGTGGCAGAATGTTTTCATGTCTTAAATGAATGATAAAGCACAGCTCAAAACTGATGCTATTTGGAAAATAAAATGGTTTCAATAGTTAAAGAACTGTGGCCGTTGAGCAATACTCCTATAAAGCTTGTAACAAACTGCAGTGATGCACGCTCCATTAGATAATCTTTGACTCAATTTGTTTCTAAATTTATGTTCCTGGTCGTTTCAGTGAGTCGAAAGGAAGGAAAATGTTCCTGTGAATTGGATTTTTACAGCAGAAAAATTACGGGATGCTAATCTAAAATCTTAAAGACCATATTAAAAGCAATGCCAAGACATTTGCTCAGCAGTGTAATTTATCATGTGCCATTATTTTTTTTAAATTTCCATATTAATGTGATCATTGTACACACACACGTCATAGCAGTTAAGCAAAGGTATTTGTACACAAATTTAATATTTTTGGGGTGTGTGTGTGTGTGTGTGCGCTTGTATTACTGAAGTTGTGGGGACATTTGTTTTTTACAGCCATGTTATGAGGACTTGTGAGGACTTGGTTTAAGGTTAGGGTCTTAGTTAACTACTTGTTTAAGTGTCCAGGAAATTAATATAAATAAGTGTAATGTCCTCTGAAGTGTTGGGAATATTACAAAGTAAGTGTGTGAGAGAGATTGTGTTAGGGTAAAGGATAAGGGGGGTGATTATAAATTCTGAAAAGCTTAGCACAATTTTTGGCATCAATTATTCAAGTGTACAGCCTGTTTTTGTAATCGCTCTCCTATTGTCCGCTAAACGTCCCAAATCATCACACAGTCAACATGAAAGAAGACCGGGTGCGTGCTCAGCAAGAGATGATAAGATGCATCTACCTCGGGCCCCATTCTCTGGCAACTGTTTTTTTTTTTTTTTTGTTTTTTGTTTTTTTAGATCATATATTCTCGCAAACAGGATGTACTTCATGTACATGTAACAGAACGCACTGACAGGATTAGTCTGCTATTCTAATACAAAAGCAGCATCTTAAATTCTTATTTACACGTGCTATTTCGAGTGCATGAGTGCCTTCACACCAAAAAGTACAGCTACATGCAGTGCAAGATGGTGTACTGACAGGAATCAAAAACTGTATACTGTACACTTCTCAATGGTCACCTTACTGGCTATGTAGTAGAAATACAAGGACCACCACTGACCATACATAAGAGATGGATATAGTAAAGCATATGTGGGAGGGGCTTAAACATCCATCTAGCTCTCACTCCCATGATTTAAAACCTCAGTAAATACATTCTTCTGGTTTCAAGTCACAGTGAACACTGGATGTTCATTTGGTAAACTGTGGCCTCCCCTTAAAAAAACTAAAAAGGGACAAATCTGATTGGGAAAGCATATTAGTCTCTCTTGTCCAGTTTTTAAACACAAGAATCAAGAGGCATTCTGAGAGCTTGTATTGTACTGTATTTTGTATATATTCAATTTTTTTTGTTTGTTCTTTTTAAACTTACTTTAAGAGCTTGTAGTGCACTAAAAGTCAGATACGGGTAGTATTTACTTTGATTACACAAACATGGACAAAAAGTATTGATGACATGGATAGCTTGAGCTTATTAGATATTATACTACAATATATTTCGAACTAACTTGATAATTAGCACAAAAGAAATAGAGTTTAGACTGACAGGACAGTAATTTAAATTGCAGGGATATTGTCAGATACAAATATTGGACAAATTTTAATTATGACTTCACAACTGCCATACATAACATACATACACAACATGGCATACATACAATTAACCCTGAGGGCAACATGAAGATACCAAGGCCCATAATTTCACTCAAAACAACAAATGGTGGGAAATGACCAAAACTATTAATTTTATCTGTAGGTTGCCACGAATGTTAGTAAATATGTGAAACCTCCAACCGGGTGGTGGTAAAGGGGACACTAATATCAGGATTCCCAGGTTTAAATATTTCAGTCTGAATATTTGAGATGAGCTAACGGACAAACCAACATTGCCATCCTTGGAGCACCACCAGCAAGACTAAAATGACAGACATGACTTACGATAATAATCCCTTATGTTGACATAATTCCCTAACTGTCCAAGTTTGTCCACTAGTGAATCTGGGGAATGAATGTCCAATTTTTTTGTTGTAAATATAATTTACTTGTCTCCCATGGAGATGTAATCCACAAAGAACTCAGTGCAACTGTCATAATACCACAATCATTTTTCACAGAGAGTCAACAGCATCAATCCTCACTTGTTCACATTTAATCAATCACTTCTCCAATCTTGTTTTTTTTTGTCACCCACTTTATTTTACTGTTGGATTTTGTCCACTGACAGTCAACAGTCATATCATTTATTGTCTGGTTTACACCAAACACATAGGTTGATTTTTTTTTAAATGGGGTTGTGGGTGGAGGTGGGGGGGGGGGTATGCTTCTGGGCTTGAGCTGGACGGCTCCTGTTTAAGGAATCAATTTGAATGGACAGCCTTACAAATTGCATAAAGAGACGAAGTTGTCCTTGGAGTGCGCCACAATTGATTGATGGCTCAACATACTTGCACCGTAAATCCTCCCAACAGAACGGAGACAAATCAGTCGCCAGCTTCTGCTCCCCGCCCTTCTGCACTACTTACCTACCTCCCATATCTTTCCTCTTGCTGCCGCTTCTCACACAAAATGTCATACGACTCAAATTTATTCAAAACAAAGTCAAATTTCTTCCAGCCTTTATGTGTTGACACAAATTGTGCAAAGTGTGTTGGCAACATGCAAATATGCTTATCAGACACTTTATATGTAAATTTGCAGTCTGAGAATTGAATGACAGTGAGTTTATGCTGTGAGGCTCTTACAAAATTAAAAAGCCATTCTATGTGTAGACTAGATGAAGCTGAATCTAGCAGTCTTCTTTAAAATCAGCTCTGCTGCCATCCTAAACAATATCATAATCTTGTGATGTGAAAAGAAAAACAAGGCACTGGCTTGTACACATTTTAAGTCCAAAGTTAACAGTGTCTGGGAGATAATACAACTTCACTGGGGGGTTGTTCTGTGCTAAGAAAATGGCAGTCTTCCCTGGGGAGGCCACACCACTGTTTGTTTCTGGCAAAAAACACTACAGGCATCTTTCCAAAGCACCCTCTCTAATCAGAAGTGATCCGTTCACATGTGCTATCCACTTTCCCCCTGGGAAAGAGTGTAAAACAAGTGCAGGCGGGTCAGAGACTCAAGAGAACACAGTCAAAAATAAACATCCAGAGAGTAAAAAGAGATTCGAATTTTAACTAGTATGACGAATTGGTACTAAAGAGGAGTGAGACAAAATGCTGACATCTCAATGAATTCTTTCTGCAATGCGATAGCACCAAAATCAATGTTTATTAAAACACACAGTTGCTTTAACAACTCTTGCTACTTCTTAACTCATTGTGGTGGCACTCGTCAAATAAATAAGGGTAAAGCATGTGAAAAAAAAAAAAACAGGCAGAAAATGGGAACCAGTGGGTAAAGAAAACACACACACACACACACACACACACTACAGTGAAAAAATATATTTAACACCTACTTTCCAGCTTTGTAGGGCTATTACCATTCCTCTTGTACCACCATATATTGGTACATAGATGATTGTGTTGCACTGCATTGCTGAATACTCTAAATATGACATCATCTTATCATGATGGTATTTAATAGTAAGTTGCTCTGATTTGTGATTCCTTGCCCCACTACTAAGCATGTCCCAAAAAAAGTATAAAGTTCATATTAAATAAAAGCTTGATTCATATTATAATCCAAGCATCGGGGTGGTTGGTGCGTGCAGCTCGATCTCTGTTATCCATAATACCGTCCATGCTGTAGGCAGCACAGCAGTGGAGTCAGTTTACAGCTAAGTAGACAGTGCTGCAGAGTCAAGCAGCATCATCACGATAATTTTTAGAATTTTAGATTACACTGCTGCAAAGCTTGCACATAATGGCCCAGTTATTTTCCCTTCTCATTATAACTAACACCAGATACACTCACCAGCCACTTTGTTGGATACACCTGTTCAAACTGCTCATTAATGTAAATATCCAATTGCCAATCATATGACAGCAACTCTGTATTTAGGCATGTAGGGCAAGGTAGACTGCTGAAGTTCAACCTGAGCATCACAATGGGGGAAATGGTGATTAAGTAACTTTGAATGTAGCATGGCTGTTGGTGCCAGCAGGGCTGGTCTGAGGGATTTCAGAAACTGCTGATCTACTGGGATGTTCCACTCAACAAGAGTTCACAGAGCATCGCCAAATGCACAACACGTTGAGCCTTGAAAAAGATGCTTTATAGCAGCAGAAGATCACACCAGGTGCTACAGGAACAGGAAACTGAGGCTACTGTTTGTGTGGGCTCACTAAAACTGGACAACAGAAGATTGGAACAATGTTGCCTGATCTAATGAGTCTTGATTTCTGCTGCAACATTCAGATGGCAGGGTCAGAATTTGGCATAAACAACATGAAAGCACGGATCCATTCTGCCTTGTATCAACAGTTTGTACTGGTGGTGGTGTAATGGTGTGAGGGATATGTTTCTGGCATTCTTTAAATAGTCCCCTCAGTACTAACTGAGCATCGTGTCACCACCACAGCCTAACTGAGTATTATTACTGACCATGTCTGTCCCTTTATGACCACAGTGTGATCATCTTCTGATGGCTGCTTCCAGCTGGATAACGCACCATTTCACAAAGCCCAAATCATCAAAAAATCCTTTCTTGAAAATGGCTGTGAGTTTACTTTACTAAAAGTCACCATATCTCAATCCAGCAGAGAACCTTTGGGATGTGGTGGAACTGGAGAGTCGCGCCAAGGTTGTGCAGTTGACAAATCTGCAGCAACTGTGTGACGCGATCACATCACTATGGACCAAAATCTCTGAGGAATCTTTCCAGAACCCTGTTGAATTTGTTCCATGAAGAATTAAAGCAGTTCTGAAGGCAAAAGGGGGTCCAATGAAGTGGCCATGACTGTGTATGAAGGATATCTACTGATATTTCCCCTTAAAATGAATAAATAAAAATTGCTGCACACAAGAAAGTGTTCTTGCATAATTTCACTTCATGGCTGGAATTTCAAACATGGCCTAAAGCCAAAATAAAATTGGTTTTAAAATAATCCAACAGCACAACTGAAAACATATGCACACAAGAGGGCAGAGTAGGCAAACAATCTCCCTGTATAAAGAACACACAACAACTGGCTGCTACAGTGGTATCAGTGGCATTTGTGACTAAGTTTGTGGGTAACAGCATGGGTTTATACTGCATTTATAATGTTCTCTTTATTGAGTATGCTGGTGTTGGTGCACATGTGCATGCAGGTAAAATATAAAATAAGTCTCTGGGTTCAGTTGCTAAGATTCCCACTGAATGGAGTGAAGGATCATTAGAGATTTAAAATCTAAACTAGACAAATTAGGGGTTAGATTATATTCCATGCGCTGAATGTGTGTTGGTGTCCTCCCAATTTTCATACTGTAATGGATAGGTATAAATAATTAAGAAGCCTGTTGCCCTGAATAGCCGGAGACCAAGAGAGAAGAGGGAGGATGGAGGAAAATTAGCAGCAATAAGCACTGCTTGCAGCATTTTAAAGTACCACAACATTGCCATAATAAGGCCCTCTCTCTGGGAATCACCAGGAATTTCTTCTGCTAAGAGAAAACCCTTCTACACTCCCCTTCTCGTACTTAAAATACAGCCTTTGCTGTTGCCGCTGCTGCAGCTGCTTAAATGCACCATCCTCTCCCTCACTTTAATGAGAGTGATAAATGCTATGCTAGCTTTGGCTATTTATAAATTTTATGGCACAAATTGTGGCATAAAGTGCACAAGTCAGATGAATGACAGACGAAGGACAGCTGCGGCATCATCCCTCCATTAAAGGCGGAAAATGGCCAACTGTGGCCCGAGCAGTTAATTAGCCAGAGAGGGCCTAATCACAGTTTTGGAGCCATGGTCCTCCCCAGGTAACACACTAATAGGAGAGGCTTGTGGAGAAGTGGAAACAAGCTAACTACTGGCTTTGGGCTTCTTATAAGAAAGGCATGACTGCACTGACCTGTGTTAAAAGAGATGACTTGTGAATTTGGTCAGCTTTAATTTTTACTTTTTTTAATGAAGCTGTTCCACATGAGGCAGTACTGTAGTTTCCCACCCGATGGTTCAAATGCACACTGGGTTGAAAGACAAGAAGGACACACGATGATTAAAAATGTCCTGTGGTGTTTTCTTGTAAACAAAGCCACAGATAGTAATGTTCAGTAATATATACGTATATGAAATGAAGGCAGCAGTGGCATCTGAGTTGTTCTTTGTTTAAGACGACTGACAGAGTACATCCTATTTCTTCTTGATACCATGTATTACTTTAATTTAATACTCATTGCAAACATTAAGAGAATATATTCTTTAGTCATTATTATTATCATCATCACTATTATCATCGACATCTAAACTTTATTGGCAGAATTGGGTGCTTTTGACTGGAGTTCTATGGGAGCCAAAACAGTTCAATTTTTAAAAAGCACTAATCAAAGCAGAAATACAAAACAATGTAGCATCATTAGGAACAAACTGATTGATATAAAATATACAACTGATAAAATTAAAAGGATTTTTAAATACATAAAAACACACAAATGTGAGATATGTGAAAAATATATATATACACCTCTGGGGTCTACACAGACCTGAGTCAGTAGGATGAGGGTTAAACTTGCTGAAATTAACCATAAAAAGCTCCTGTGTGCATTCACGTAGGTCCCCCAAACAAAATCTGTCCAGTTCCTGTTACATAATCTACCAAACAATCAGCCAGCCAGCACATACCACAGAGGAGAAGGAAGAAGAGACAGAAGGAAGAGAGGAAAAGGCAAAAATAAATGAAAGTCAGACTGTCCTGACTGATGATGTGATGCTGTAAACAGGGGAGATTTTTTTCCTAACAATTAAAGAGTGGAGGAATATTGATTTCCAATGGTGCTCTCAAGTGACTTGCTGGCTGTCACAATGAGGCCCGGGGTAAGGTGACCATGTCTCTGCTCAACGTGATAAACCTTCCATGTCATCAGGTATGGAGGACGCAGTGTCCCCCTTCGCAGCCCCACCCTCGGTGCCTCACAGACTGCCGCTACAGCATTTATTCGTGGTGGGATGTGGAATTACAGGTCGCTTCGTTTAGTAATGAAGTCACCGAGGAGTTGGTAAGTGCAGCCAGCACGTGCTAACACAGGTGCAAGTGAGTTGAAATTAAGAGCTTTTAGCGTGGCCACAAATTCTACTTGCTGTGCATAATGAATTTTATCCAGATGAGCAAGCGAGGTGCTATCATGGAACTCCATGTGCAGTTTTTACAGGTATCATGGGAAGGCAACGACTTCGATGAGGGGGTCAACTCCAGTCTTAATCCAGTTATATACAATCATAAATCAGAAGGCGGGCCGTCATTGGAGTAGATCTATCATGGGTGCCTAACGCATGCACACACACACACACACACACACACGCTTGTACCGCGTTAGGAAATTAGAAAGAAGGCCCAT
>VOQJ01046641.1:4220-16160 GCA_015052665.1 Apistogramma diplotaenia | reverse complement strand
ATACAGCGCCAAATCACAACAAACAGTCGCCTCAAGGCGCTTTTTATTATAAGGTAAAGACCCTACAATAATTACAGAGTAAACCCAACAATCAAAACGACCCCCTATGAGCAGCACTTGGCGACAGTGGAAAGGAAAAACTCCCTTTTAACAGGAAGAAACCTCCAGCAGAAGTAAAAGCAGGCTCAGTTCTGTGCAGCAGTGAACCACTCTTTACTTTGGCCTTGTTGGCATGCGTCATTCTACAGATCCTGTTGTTTTAGGTTTTTGAGGCTGACTCACACCGAGCAAAGCTTTTAATCATCAACGTCAAACATCAGTTCTTAATCTTTTTACTCTACAGTAAAAGACGTTTGTAGCTTTGAGTGTCCCATTTGGTTTCAAATTCATGAAGGCCAATTAATAAAAAAGAGACCCTTTAATTCCACTTTATACTGGGTGGAGAGCACTTACTAACACGAGGGAGGTTAACTGGACTTAATTCTTAAACAGACGCTTTGTGTGTTAATTCAGAACAAACCTGTTTGCTTTGCAGAACAAAGAGCATTGGTGTTTGTCTCAGCTGACAGATTGGTGGCTGTTACGTCTATGCTGCTGTAGATTCATATATCATAAGTTCATTCTGACAAGCACTTTGTTACAGGGGTTCAATGCAGTGAAACTGTAGGTGGTGCAAGAGCAGATAAAGACTTTGCAAACACGTTTTCCAGAATAATTTGAGGTGACAGTTCCTCTTTTGTAAGAATTCTTGGGTATTTACCTGTTCTTAATCAAGGCAGCATGATTTCTACATTCACAAAGCTTTGATTTTTATTTTACTGCACTTTTAGTGAGTCTATTTAGTCCTTTCAGCTTCTAACATCTGATATTCTGCTGCTTATCATCATTGTAAAGTAGAAATCTTTGGGTTTAGTACGTTTAAAGAGTTCACATGGTTGATATTATCAGGTTAAATAACTGTCCATGACCATCTACTGCATTGCACTTCCTATCTGCTCATACAGAACTCTGATCAAATGCAACTGATGTGCACACACAACCTCCACTGTCCTTATTGGATCATTTTCCTCTTACACACTTACCCACCCACCTGAGCCACAGCGAGCTTGCAAAACTGAAATAAATAAAAAGATAAAGAATCATTTTGATCTGAAAACAGTGAATTTAACCAACAGGTGAAGAATCGGTATCTCAGGTGTGAACTCTGATGTGTCACCAGCAGATCAAACAGACGACATCACTGATGTGTCACCATGGTCACACATGGTGACATATAACCAGCGTGAATAATCTATCTATTAAAACCACAATGCATTTTGCCTCTGTGTCCCCCGTCTCCCCCCCAGGGATGGTCTCACAGCAACAGTCATGATGGTCTGAAGAAGGGTGCAAATCATGAACAGGACACTCTAAACAAAGAGTACCATTTGAAGTCCCAGAATGACACAGATTTCTGGAATCGTCCTCGCTGTGGAGTCCCAGACTATCCCACCATAAAGACGGTCAGCACGGCATACTTCAACGGGAAAAAGAGGAGGGGGGGCCTGAGCAGAGAACAGCGCAGGAAGCGATATGCGCTCTTTGGCGGGCGATGGGAGAAGACAGACCTAACGTACAAGTAAGTGTTTTGTTCAGCCTTGCACTACTTTACTGATGTGTTCCATGACTGCCTACATGACCATCAGACATGATGTCTGACTATATTTTTGCAGCAACCCAAAATTGAAGCAAGCTAATGAAAATAAAATGTTTGCTTTAGCTTCAAATTAATTGTGGAAGCTTAAAAAATGTATTAGACCACCAACCAGTTTAAGGTTTATGTCACAGCTCCCTTAAATTAAGAACACTGCTAATTACCAAAATCATTTTCCATAATGGTTAATCCACCGGCAAGTTTAAAATGATATATTTTTATTTCTAAAGCATGAGTTTTCAAATGGAACAATTTACAAAAAAACCCCTGTGGAACCTGTGTTACTGTTGGCCAAAGACAAAGGAACTGGGGAGAGGGGGGAGGGCATGTCGGGAGGCAACTAGAGAGAAGGAAGAGCAGGAATGTGGAGGTGAGAGCAGGGACTTTAAGTACAGGGACTATGACTGGTATGACTGGTCCTCTGGTGGAAAAACTCACAGCACTCAGCGTGAGCTCTTCCCTCTGCAGCTCTGTCCTGGACTTCTTAACCAGCAGGGCTGAGTACTGAGTCACCTCCTGCTCACCCTGATAACACATGACTGCTCAGCAAAACATCACAGCTCTCACATTGTGAAGTTTGCAGACGGCACAACAGTGGTGGGATGAATCACCAGCAATGACGAGTCTGACTACAGGCAGGAGGTTAAACAATCAGGCGCAGGAATAATAATCTCTGCATCAATGTTAAGAAAACAAAGGAAGATGATCGTGGATTTCAGAGAAGCAGAGACACTCCCCTCCACCTGTACACACCAAGGGAACAGCTGTTGAAGTGGTTTCCAGGTTTAAGCACCTCAGTGTGCATCTCTCTGAGCACCTTCACTTCTTTCCTGGTTAAGAAGGCACACCAGTGCCTCTACTTTATCAGGAGGTTGAGGCTGGATTTAGGAACAGTCCTGAACCTACATGTGTGGTGGAGCATCCTGTGCTCCTGCATCACTGTGTGACATGACATCTGCTCTGTGGGACAGAAGAAGGCTCTGCTGCAGGAGGTGAAAGCTGGACATGCAGTTAGTGGAGTTAGGTTAACTGGTGACTCTGAATTGCTCATAGATGTGAATGGTCGTCTCTCTCTGCGTAGGCTCAGCGCCAGTCTGGCAACCTATCCAGGGTGAACCCTGCCTGGGAGAGGCTCCAATTCTCCCGTGATCCTGAATAGGAGAAGTGGGAAAGTAGACTGGTACAAATGGAGAAATCAGGGGCCCACGAAACAAAAAATGCCCAGAACTGTGACAAGATCCACCCTTACTGAAGATGGGCTGCCTGATGGCGACGGTATTTCTGGGTGCATTTTTAGCACAACTAGTTGTTTTGTGTTGCTCTCAGTCGTGGCCAAATCCTTGGAATTCTGAAAATGTCGTGACAGTTGAATAAAGCTATGAATGATAATACTTTGTTACAGATGTTTTACACGTTAATCACACAACCATTAACCATTATTTAAGTCAGCTGTGCTGAATAACACGCTGCACAATTTGCTTTGGGGACCTGAAAGAAATGCAATGAAACTAACAAGGCTAGCATAGCGTAAGAACATGTGTGTTAAATGTATCTCGATAAAACAGCATATTAATGTGTTTGTGCCAACCAGGATCATTCGTTTCCCCTGGCAGATGAGTGAGGACAAAGTGCGGCGTGTCTTCCAGGAGGCGTTTGGTGTGTGGGGGGCCGTAACTCCTCTGAGGTTCAGAGAGGTCACCAGTGTGAAGGCTGACATCATTATTGACTTCAACAGGTGAGGAACAAACAGCAGCAAACACTGCAGAGTTAAGACTGAGCACTGATGAATCTGCAGGTTTTTGTGTTAAGGTCTTTATATGAACCAGATGATGCATTAAAAAGCTATATGAGATAAATATTGTTGACTAATCCAAAATAAGCCATTTAACTGTATATGTGTGGCCCTTAATGTGATTCTCTTTTCCTAAAATTCTGTTTTAATATGGACTTTGACACCTGTCTTAGAGAAACCTACAATCCCTCATGGGGTCTCATTCAGTCCATGTTTACTGAGCTCAGCGTAACAGTGAAGGAGCTACTGTTGGTCTTATAAAACCTCTTTTAAAGAAAAGAAAATCTCCTCAGATGAACAAGATGAGCTGCAGTCTTTGTAATCATGCAGGTTCTGAAATAGTTTCTTAATATGTGCAAAATGGACTCTGTAAGACAGCTTGAACTGAGTTTGACTCAAACATGACAGCTGAAAGCATGATAGCTGTTGTGCAGAGGTTAGAATAATATTAGTATTGAGAAATGTATAGAACAAAAACAAAAGCAGTAAGCAAAGACCCAGGCATGAATCTTTATGATCCTTCTGTCAGAGTGATCCAGGAATATCTAAACCAGTCGTATCCCAGCCAAGGCTGAGAGCAGATTACATACCTGCATGAATGCAACACAGGACTTGCTTGGCAGGATTTTTAATAGCATGCCTCTGGCTACATATTCTATCAAATCAGATTAGTTATTTTGGCATCTGGTTCATGATACTTCCGTGCCAGAACAGCTCTCGTTTTCAATGTCCTGCCACATTTCAGTCACTCTGCCAGAAAATCAAGTTCTAACCTGTATGCATATACATTTTAATATTATACTCTCCTGCCAATATTTCTGTGTAACATAATCTATACACATTAAACATTTTAAATTAAAAGATATCAGGTATTACGGCCATTGAATTTCAAATTGATGTTTGCACCATGTGCTTGGATTTTCATATGATTATCCCTCATAAATCATTGGTTGTTCAGATCAGCAATTTCAGTTAAATATATGATACAGCAGATGAACACAGTGATATTTGCGAAGTGAAATGAAGTTTATAGGAAAGTGTGGAATAATTATTTTGACAAAATTAAGCAGGTGCATAGGTTTGGGCACCCTTGTGCTTTTATTGACTTGAATACCTTTAGCACTAGATCACTGACCCTTGACCTACTTGAATCCAATTATGAGAAATGGTTAATGTGGCCAATTGCAAGTGTTCCTCGTTGGTTTAGGAGAAGGATACAAAAAGCTCTCAGAGATTTCAGCTGCCAGTTTCCACTGTGAGGAACACAGTGAGGAAATGAAGACCACAGGAACAGTTCTAGCTAAGGCTGAAGTGTCAGGCCACGAAACATCTCCGATAGGCAGAGGAGAAGGATGGTGAGAACAGTCACCGTCAACCCACAGAGCAGCTCCAAAGACCTCCAACATCATCCTGCTGCAGATGGTGTCACTGTGCATTGTTCAACTATTCAGCATTTTGCACAAGGAGAGGCTGAATGGGAGAGAAATGCAGAAGAAGCCTTTTCTGCTCACATCACAGAGTCTCTGAGGTCTGCTGAAGCACATTTGGACAAACCAGCTTCATTTTGCTGCTGTGGACTGATGAGACTCACGGGATGCACGGAGGAAACAGAACACAGCATTCCAGCACAAACACTTTCTGCCCACAGGAACATTTGGTGGCCATCATGCAGTGGGGCTGTGTGGCCAGTGCAGGTACTGGGATTCTTGTTTAATTTGAGGCTCACATGGATTCCACTGATTCCAAAGGAACTCAATTTAAATTCCTGAAAGTCATTTTCAAAATAAAAGTCCTTGTAATCAAAATAACAAATAAAACAATACTGCAGTTTCATGTTTCACTAAACAAAATGGATTTAATATATAAGCAAGTTATCTAATAGTTTTCCTGGGTCATTTCAAGAAACAGTACTGTTACAGTACTTATGTTTTTTAACTTTACATGTATAGTTATAAATACGGTATAGAGTATTCTGCATGAAGTAATTAATTGCCATAGGCTTTCTGGATTTTATTCTAATTAAACCAGTTTGTTCAGGGTGGTGAGGGCAGGCAGGCAAGTCCACTGAGTGAGGGTTATTGTCCAGGGTGCAGCGGAGGTGGAAAGATGAGTCTGGACTAAGAAGGAAACTGTGAAACCAGGAAAGCAGAGAATTGCAGGATAATGAGCCGAACAACACGTTACCATAGCAAGTGCTGACCAGAGGACTAGACGAGACTGACTTAATCTGGGAAACATGGAAAGAATGAATGAACAGTTACAGGCTTGATCAAAGAAACCGCCGATGACATCAGGGAATTGTGGGTGTTCTCAATCCAGGATAACTGAGAGCTCCAAGTAGACTGGTTGGATGACGCCACACACCTGAGTGTACTTTCGACTCCTGTTTAGCCTGCTCTGTCTGACGGCTGGTGTGAGGGTTGAAGCCAGAACAGAAGTAAACTGCAGTCCTTAAAGAGGAGTTAAGCACTCAACAACAGTTAAGACAGTGATGTTACATGAGGAAGACGTCAGGCTGGTGACAAAGTGCTGGGCTTTATGAAACCAGGGTTGACTGAGACCTGGAAAAGGTTTGAAAAGTTCCATGGAAGTTAAGCTGGAAGTGTTGATTCGGGCATAAACAGCACAGACAGTGACATAATCATGAACATGCTTGTTTACAGGTGTCCTCAGCAAACTCTTTTGAGAACG
Organism: Apistogramma diplotaenia; assembly: GCA_015052665.1. Taxonomy (NCBI): domain Eukaryota; kingdom Metazoa; phylum Chordata; class Actinopteri; order Cichliformes; family Cichlidae; genus Apistogramma; species Apistogramma diplotaenia. Next base: position 9,984 of record VOQJ01046641.1, on the reverse strand, counting down.
GTTATTGTAAGGTTCGGACCGGGATTACAACTGAATTTTTCCTTTCCTGTCAGACACTAACCATATTTTGAGCAGGAATATTGGGATCAGAGTTTTTTTATTGAAAGCATCTAAATTTGGCCCAGTCAAACTCTGCATAGGCCAAACTGTCATTTCTGCAACCCACTGACTTCCCTCACTTTAGCAAACTGTTAACTAGAGACGATTAATGGCCTATGAAATACTAGAGTTGTAAACGAGTATGCGTGTTGGAGTTATGATGGAGGACAAGCTCATGCTCACTGAGCCAAGCTCCCTGACTGGCAATCACCCCTTTGATTGGAGCTGTGTCTGCTCGGTCCATGCTGCCGGCCAGTTCATTCTGTCAAGGTTCACCAGGAAACTGGACTTTGCTGGACACAGGAGGAAAGTTCAGAGTTTGTTTTGCACTGCAAGGAACAAAACGGGTGAAGAGGGACGGAGGCACTCAGGGCTACGCTCGGTGGTATGGCCACTGAGTCAGGGTTACTGTCCAGGGTGCAGAGGAATTATCCACGGAAAGAGACGAGTCTGAACACAGAAGGAAAATGTGAGGCCAGGAAAGCAGAAAATCGCAGGAGAATGAGCCAAACAACAAGGTTTCCTCAGCCTTAAGAAGCACATGTGAAACGAGCAATTTCCCACAGGTGAAGTAATCAAAGCCCTGCCCCAAGGTGTACCCATAACATGGGTGGAGAATGGACACCAAGGAGGACCACCTCTGAGAAAGGTAAACAACACCTCCATCCACGCACACACAGGAAGAGAGCCAAAGAGAGAGAACAGGGAGAAGAGACAGGTAGAAAACTGTCAGAACCGCACAGGAGGACTGGTGAGCTGTAACAGAGGTGGAACTGAGTGGAGGTGGGTTGCAAAGCAGCTTGTAATTGGTTATGTAGTAGAGCATCAGCTGCACCACTGGCTGATGTGCACTGCTGTTTGGAGCTGATGTTTAGCAAGAGAACTTGTACTATACTCAATTTCAACATGCTCAGCATATAGAAATAGCATCAAAAGTGTGATATGTGGTAGGCTTACCACTAAAACAAGTGATTGTGTAGGTACTGGCATGGGGACAGCTTACCATTCGATGGTCCAGGAGGGATCCTGGCTCATGCCTATTTCCCCCAGACACACAGAGAGGGAGAAGTCCACTTTGACTATGATGAGCACTGGACACTGGGGAACAATGTTGGTGAGTACATTTGAAATACTTTGAGCTGAATGGAATAAAAACGAAAACATCTCATGTGAGTTTAACTGCCCCTTTTGCTTGCTTCTTTAGGCACAGACCTCCTCCAAGTGGCAACTCATGAGTTTGGCCATGTGCTGGGCCTGCAGCACTCCCTTGAGCCTGATGCTGTAATGTGCCCATTCTATAGTGACTCTTACCCTCTGCAGCTTAGTGAGGATGACAAAAGGGGCATCCAGTATCTGTATGGACCTCCTCGGCACACACCACCTGTGATGACAGAAACCAATGAGATTGAGAGTGAACTGGTGAGGTCCTCGAAGTTACATGTGTTCACTTTAAAGATTTAACCACTCCTGTATTCTGCATAACAGTTCATAGAAAAAAAATTAAGTTATTAAGTTTATTTGTGTATTCTAGCCAAATGCCTGCAGAACAAACTTTGATGCCGTGTCCATGATCAGGGGAGAGCTCTTCTTCTTTAAGTCTCAATATGTTTGGCGAATCCGTGACGGGCAACTGCAAGCTGGCTATCCAGCTTTGTCATCACGCCACTGGAAAGGAATCCCTGACCATATTGATGCTGCTTATGAAGACAAGTCTGGCAACATATGGTTTTTTGAAGGTAAAGAAACAAACTAGAAAAGGCAATTTTTAAAAATAGAATTTAGCACTTTATACATGGGGTAGGGGATGTTAAAGGAGCATTTCCACAAAATGTTCTCTGTTGTTCCCCAGAACTGGTCAAAGTGTTTTTAACACTTCTGAGGATTATTTACATTATAAATTGTTTTTATTACAGCGTATTATCTATTTAATGATTTTTGTTGCACTTTTTGTGACTGTATTATAGTAACCAAGGTTAGAACTGATAGTTCAAAATATACTTTATGTGCTAAGTGAAGCTCAAGTAAAGTTTGAGTGTAGAAGTGGAATTGCCAGTTGATCTGAGATTCTGTTTGAAATGTCAGATTGGAAAGCACTCGTAGGAGCTGGAGGAAGAAAAAGTTTAAGTGCCAATTTAGGCAGCTACTCAGACTGAACGTGCAGAGTTTCTCTCTGTAAATTTTCAAGGTCTTGACCTTAATCTGCAAAGTGGCCTGATATAACTCATGCTGTGATTTGGCATTCAGAGCATCTGTCCAGCATGTACTGGGTCTTTCACAGGGTTTTTTCCTAGTTGATGATACCTTAAACACCTCACATACAGTAGAAAATGTCTAGGAGGCATTATAGTCAGTGGCCAAACTGTCTCCTTTTGATGAATAGGACTACTCTGATGCAGCGATGTGTGGTGTGGCCCACAGCCCCGAAAAGTCTGGATATGGCTCATGCAGCATGTGCATACTAGAGCTAGATAACATGAACTTGAATGGCTTTCTAACAGTCCAAAGAGATATTTGTAATGACACAGGACTTTATGTTGTAAACATATACCCTTTCATTGGGTTTCATTTCATTTCCACCTTTGCTATGGTAGGTGACAGCTACTGGGTGTTTGATGCTGAAAGGAAGATAACGGGACCAGATTCGGTGAGGCAGCTTGGTCTTCCTGTAAGAGACATCCAGGCAGCTTTGAAGTGGGAAGAGGACCAGACCGAGAAAGTCTACCTCTTCAAGTCCAGTTACTATTGGCCCTTCAATGTTCAGGAGAATCGAATCGAGGACATCCATCCTCGCAGCATCCACGAGTGGAGGGGAATGCCCAGCCACACTGATGGAGCTTTTTGGGACAGATATGGTGAGGAGTGTAGTCTCTGCCCTTGTGACTTGTAAGTTTAGAGAAGGTTTAAACCTGCACATCCTGAGTTCATTGTTGCAATCTTTCACCCTTTGATAGGCTATGCCAATTTCCTGAGTGGACTGTACTACTGGAAGTTTGACCCTGTGGCACTGAAGGTATTGGAAGGCTATCCCCGGAGCATTGGCATGGATTTCTTTGGATGCTCTGCGTCTCTGTCCAAATAAGTTAATATACATCTGCATTACATCTACAAGTCAATGGAATGTATTTTTTTCTGTTAAATTTCTCATGAAAAACACCAGATATTTTGGAAATATTCACTGATGGTTTTCATGAAGATATAACACATGGATTTAACAACAAACTCAAAGTCTTTGCCTGTGGTAGTACATATATATTTGCGGTTTCAATATAAACAAATATAATCTGTTTATATTTGCCTACTTTTGCAGAGCCAGAAAAGTTTCAATCAGTTTGAGAATACAATCTGGAGACAGCTACTAAGTGGACAACACATAGGGAACACAATCAAACTGAGACCGTAATTAAGCTGAGGAGGCAATCAGGGAGAGTGGAAACATAAGGGTAACAAGGCACAGCTGAAACTAATCAAAGACAATGAGACAAAGGAAGTGAAAGTAAGGACAAAGTATACGAGACAAAGCATTCAGAAACTAGGAAGTAATGGGGAAGTAATACAGAGGCAAAGACTGGACAAGACACAAGAGGAGAGGGTGGAGGGAGGGGCAAACTCAAACAAGTGAAGTAATGCAAACCAGGTTACAAAATAATACCTAAAATACCTAGAGTCTAAGAATCCTAAACACTACAGACAAAGTCATATCGAAACCAGAAAAGATATAATAAGTGAATGAGGAAACAAATTCATAAAGAACTCAAAACTAAACAGGAATCAACTAGAAATAAAACTAAAACTATGAGCAAAACTAACTGAGGCAGAGATACAAAGAAAATACCTGAAGGAAATCTGAGACAACAGAAGTCCAAAAATCAAATGGAAACAATAAACAAACCAAGAACCAGACAGAAAATCTACTAGTGAGCAAGAAATTACAGAAAACCATAAAAACATTTGCTTTATTATATTACTAACATAATCCTCCACTATAGCACTCAAACCTAAAAACCCAAACAAATAAATGAAAATTAAGTGACCAATGAAATAAAATGACATCTGTTCAAAGTTAATTTCACTTATGTTTGAAGATTACAAATACAGTATTTGTTAGTTTGATATATCTTGGCATCACAGCTCCCTCCAACAATGTTTTTGTATACATTTGTAATCTGTAAAGTTGGAAATCACGAACAAGTTCTTATTAGTTAACTGGTTGCCTCACTATTCATTAATAGGAGGCGTACATGTCACATATCATAATGAAAAGGTTCTTGTATCTAAACAGTGGTGACTTAGCTATCAAAAGGGTAACATCACTATGGTTATGCACACCTTTTAATAGACAGTCTATGAAATAAAAGTATGTAAACAGTCAATGGCAGCCAATGCAGTGTGCAGCTGTGGTTAGTAGTTTACATATCCTTATCACTGGCATGATTGTCATGGTGTGATTTTGGGTGTTTAATGATTTCTTTGAACTGTTCTTTTCCAGAATTAGAATGATTGTACAGCATACATGTTTAATGAAGCCAGAGTTGGGTGCCCAAGTTTGAATTTATTTTATTTATCCATACTGGATTAAAGTATGCATACACGCTCAAATATGTACATACATCCCAAAATAATCTTTTTTCACCTACCAACGGGTGAGGTAGCCATCACCCGTTTTAATATCTGTTTGATAGAACATCCAGCTGTGTCCAAGTTTGTTTCTAGCTGTTGATTTGAGCTGACACTGAAGAATCTGGAGGTAGTCCTCCTCCTTTAGCGCTCCTCCATTTTTCCATCCCAATGTACCAGTTTCAAAACAGCCCCAGCGCATGATGCTAACACCACCATGCTTGGTGGTTCTAGCAAATTTTTCCTAAATTTGAAAGCCTCACCTTTACTCCTCCAAACATGCCTCATGTCATTGTGACCAAATAGTTCAATCTTTGTTTCTTCTGACCGTCAGGTTTTTCTCTGGGGGGCATTTGGCTCGTCCATGTGGGCAGCTGAAACTTTTAGTCAAATTTCAGGTGTCAGGTTTGGAGCAGGGGATACACAGTGGTAAACATGGCCTGTCCCATCGCCATCGATCCTCTCTGTCCATGGCGAGCTGGTGATGGTGTTCTACCAGTTTCCAGTTTATAGCAAGTTTGAGCCTTCGTGGTTTCTTGGTTGTTCCTGAGCATCCTAAAGAATTTCCTCTGATCTGAGGGTGACAGTTTGGGTCTTTTTCCAGACTCTGAGACACTGTAGACCCTTCAGCATCACATATTCAAAGATTTAAGAGATACTTTTGACCCTGTGTTGATCAGTAAAAATGCTAAATCAATTCAAACTTTTGCACCAAGTTCTTGTTTTTAATTAAAGATGTATGCTGTACAAAGCCCCAAATTACCATGATACTCATGATGAGTGGATATCAATGTCCACAACTCAATATGAAACTCGATATGAAACTTTATATGAAACTCTATATGATACCATTTTCTCTGTTGTTCCACATATAGTGTGGGTTTTCATCACACCATCACACAGAGAACTGGCTGCTTTCAAGTTCTACATGTTTTCTTTGGATTTCTGTAATTTCTCTGAAAAGAATCCCCCCCCCCCCCTCCACAAAACACCAAAACCAAAACCAACCCAACACCCACCCATCAACTCACCCTCCAACCCCCCCACAGAA
>VOQJ01046639.1:9284-28612 GCA_015052665.1 Apistogramma diplotaenia | reverse complement strand
TTTTTTGTGTTTTTGGGGGGGGGGGGGGGTACTACAATATTAGACCAGATTTGCACAGCAGGGGGCGCTGCAGACAGTCTACAGGAGCTCAAATAGACCTAATTCAGCACTACCATCTGATTAATCTCCTCAGTCTCTCTTTTCCAGACTCGGATCAGAAGATGCAGCTTCAGCTCTCCGGATCCGAGTCTCGTTTCAGCGAGCCTAGCTTTATCAAAACATGAAAAAAACCTTTTAATAACTCCAAAGTTATTTGATTTTCTTGCTTTTATTTATTGGCTTGAAAACCAAAAGTGTCTCTTTGCGTGTTCCCATTCCTTCGTGTGTTCGGTCTGACTGACGGGGAGACGAGAGGCTTTCATTAGAAATGGCACAAACACTCAGCTGCTTGGCACAATCTTCTCTGAACATTTTATTTCTTGCACATTGTAACTGATGAGGCAGTATTACTGAACTGTATAGTGAAGCTTTTTATTAATATGATATTAAATATACTCTTTGCTTTGGGACAGATGGATAGTTCTCATCCTGAAGCATATTTTGTAAAAAGACACAATGGTCCTGATAATATTTCCATCATGAACTTTGAAATATCCAGTTTAGTATTATCGAGTGTTTTTTTAAATATATTTTCCTTTTGTGTTTTATGTTGTTTTGTTTCTCGTACATTGTGAGTGACAGGACGCCCTGCCACCCCTCACCACTGTTTAACATTAATGGTTGTTGTAAAGGAGGAATGCCACTGAATTAAAATCAAACTGAAACCTACTTTGGTGGTTTGTTTTCGAAGAACCACTCAGCAGGATTTACCCACAGTCTGCGAGCTTTTCAGCTGATGCAGCAATCTGACGAGAACCGAAGACGATCTGAGTCACTCCGTGTTTCTGTGGGAAATACCTGACAAGTGTCCGGCTTAGACGAGCAGAAGAAATGAAAGATTTGATGATAACACGATGATGTATTTTTACAGAGAAATCAGGGTTTATTAATCGTTCTGCTGTGACTGTCGGGTGGGGGTTCAGACCAGAAAGACTGCCGGCTCCAGTTTAAGCTTTTAGAGTTTGAGACAAACCGACTCAAATCCAGTTTAACCGGCTTTAACCCAGCATTCAGTCAGAGGACGTCTCAGCAGGAGCAGCAAATCGAATATTTCGTTCACCTGTGAGGATGTGTTCGTGTTCAATCCAGTTAAATTTTATTTATGCAGCACCAAATCACAACAGTCAGTCGCCTCAAGGCGCTTTTTATTGTAAGGTAAAGACAATAATTACAGAGTAAACCCAACAATCAAAACGACCCCCTGTGAGCAAGCACTTGGCGACAGTGGAACAGAAAAACCCCCTTTTAACAGGAAGTAACCTCCAGCAGAACCAGGCTCAGGGAGGGGCAGCCATCTGTGAGTGGTTGGGGCTGAGGAGAGAGACGGGGATTATTAATAAGTAATGAATAAATGCACAATATGTTCTGTTCCTTTGTAATTGTGGCAGCAGAGGATGAAAAGTTTCTTATTGTAATGTAGAAACATCAGAGGGACAAGTTAGACTTGTTTAGGAGATAAATGCACTTTATAAGAAATAAAAAATAATAATAATTAACAGGTTTTTCATAACCACCTGAGCAACAATCCTGAATGATCGCTTGCTGAGAGTCATGTTAAGATTCCTTTAAAATTTGCCTCACATCAACCGAGGTCTTCGAGGTCATCTTGAGTGCGGTTGTGTAGAGAGTACCACATGTTAGGGGGTGTTTTCTCCCTCACAGCGAAGCTCAGATCAGTCCTGCTGCAGCATCCATCGAAATAACACAGGTGATGCCACCGGCACAGACCCACAAAATGGCTCGAACTGCTCAAATCTGTGGCAAAGGGAGGGAATGCAAGAACTTTACCAGCTTTATCAAAGTAAAATCAGCGGCACCAGTAACGAGATTGTTTTGATTCGAGTAAAACTAGAAAAAGTTTACTGAGAGAAAAAAAGTCATGGAAAACATATTAAGATTATATATGAAATGATACACGTCAGAGCACACTCACTGTCTTTGTGAAGGATTTCGCTCAGAGCAGATTGCAGTTTAGTGGTGAATATAGTGAGAACACGCTGACATAATAAAAAGCAAAGACAAAACGAGTCTCTTTCATTTAAAGAATGAAAGCATAAATCACGATGGATGTTTACTTTTTTTATGATTTCAGTTCTAAAGGGAGACGTGGTTATGGTGATGCTGCCGTTCCTCTACAGTTCAATGGAAATGCAGCTCATCTGCATCATCAAAGGATGATCAGCGGGTCCTCCTCTGGGCCCCGGAGCCGTTGAGCCACACAGCTCTGGAGTTAAAAGGTGATGCACATCATTCAGCACAGACACGGACATTCAAGCATCAACGGTGATCTGACGAGGAGGACGCTGCAGTCATGCACCTGTTTTACTTTGGAGGGGGGGCACACATAACAAGTTAATAATCTTTAATGCAAACAAACAATAATATTCTTGGTCACGTGAAGACCACTCACTCAGTCACTCAGTCCTTTAATCTCCTGATTCCTGTCAGCAGTAAATCGCTGTCACCACTTAGTGAGAATTTGATGACTTGGTGGTTCAGCAGCACAAAAAACACTGCCGACTTTCACCTCATTGAACTTCCTCTATTTCCTGTCTGTCGACGCTGTTCATCATGAAAACCGTCCGATTTCCTTTTTTAGGGCATTTTAACGGGCCAAGGCCAGAGATACTGTATCAGGAAGTGCCCGATCAGCAAAGCTTGCTATCTGACCCCTGACTTCTGACCCCTGACGTCAAACGACCAATCGGAAAGAATTTAAACCCAACACTCTGCTTTCACGTGAAGAAACGACACTAAAAAAGAGCCAAGATGACATAACAATGGATTCTTGGGGAACAATGGGTTAGCCAGGCAAGCACAGGAGCACCAACGGTGCACCTAGCATCAAAGTTTAGACACTAGAGAAAGTAAGTGCCCCCTCTTTTAGTTCCAGTTCTAATCATCGGGTCCCTGCTGCTGTCACTGTTTATTTAACAGAAGCTTAACAGAGCGAGAACGGAAACTGCTTCCACAGGAGTTCAGAGGTTAAGCAGCATCCAGGTGCACCTGATTACCATCAGTAAACAGCTTGCTGGTCTGGAGCTTTCAGGTGTGTGTTAACACAAAGCCAAACAGATCAGCAATGATCTTAGAGATGAAACTGCTGCTGCTAATCTAGGAAGGGTTACAAGGCCACTTCCATTACAGTTACCTGGCAGGGTGGCGCAGGCTTGTAGCGTTTCATCTGAGCAACAACGAGACCAGAGTGGAGATGTTTGGCCGGCCATCAGCACGGTGGCGCAGGCCTGACGGTCTGGGCTTGTTTTGCAGCCACAGGTCCTGGGAGCTTACAGCCACTGGTCTGATCATAAACTTTGAATTATTTTAAGTCAGATGTGAGGTCATCCGTCATAGTCGTCAGTCACCGCCGAGTCCTGTGGAAACCTTCTTTTAGGTTTGTTCCTTGCAGTTAATTATCAACTTTAAACAAAATGTGGCAGTTAGGACTTCAATCAATCATCAATTAATCAGGTTAGTAGTTTCATTTGGTTCACAGTTTAATTAGCATCCAAATCCAGCTGTGACTGATTAGAAACTTTGAGTTAACTCCTTTTGTACTGTCATTTTTTTTTTTTTTGCCCAGCATTTAACAAAATAAAAGGCTTTAAGGGGCACACAGAGATAAAATGTGTCATCTGTAGCTCAGAAGCAGAGCATCAAACAGACGGACTTCAGCTGCACCTGCGTTAACTCGAGAACCACTTTAAGCCGGTACGTGGAGTCCTGTAGGGCAGGGATACTCAATCCAGGTCCTCGAGGGCCGGTGTCCTCCAGGTTTTGGATGCAACTCTGCTTAAACACACCTGAGTCAAACAATTAAGTCATTAGCAGGACAACTGCATACTGAGGAGGTGATTTAGCCATTTGACTCATGTGTGTTGCATCCAAAACCTGGAGGACACCGGCCCTCGAGGACCTGGATTGAGTGTCCCTGCTGTAGGGGGTCCTGCATATGGCTGAATGCAGCAAAGGCTTCTTTGATAAACAGCTGGAACAGAAGGACACCAGGGAACACCAGAAGGACGTGACACTGATAGTAAATCCATTCTCACTTCCTCTTGCCGTCCACACTTCTCTCGTCTGTTTGGCTGTTTTCCGGCTCACTGGAGGCATTTGCCGACTCGTTTTCTCTCTGCTGCATGTTTTTCTGAATAACTCAGGAGTCAGCAGTGAATGCTGGCTGGCACTAATTGTTCTAGCTCTCCTTGTCTGTTTTCTTTGCTCATTTCCCAGCTCAGAGTGCTGATTGGAGGCATTTACTGAGGTTGAGATGCTCACTGGGACGGAGGCCGAGAGCCTTTCGTGACCTCGAACTCCTCCTCCCTCCTCTCTCTGTGCACCGTGAATTGTACTCAAGTACAAACGTGCCAAAGGTTTGAAAACAGTGAAGATGCTTTATTACTGCAGAGCTGCGGTTCCAAATGTCACCTCAACCTTCTACCAGGAGGTGCTTAGCTTCTCTAGTTTAAATAAACGGCCTCATGGCTTATTTTTAATTAACAACACATTTTAATTTAAAAACATAAAAAGCAAAGAACAATCATGGGAAAAATCAGACAGGTATTGGATCAAGATCATCTGTAAATCACAAGGTCAGAAGGATGAATCATGTCAGCGGTGATGTCACAGGGTGAATGGTAGGTGCACAGGCACATATATACGATGGGGATGGAACCGTTTTTTTCCCTGTAACATCTGTGCCCATCACTCATCACTCTGTGTGTGTCGCGCAGATCTGTAGATGGAATAAAAACCTAAATCTGATGATTCTCACTCAGCTGTCCAGAAGTTCATCAGTTTGCATCATCAGCCTAAGTTATGATTAATAATGATGCTTTAAAACAGACAATTTAAAGTGCTGACTTGCCATTTTGTCTCCGCAGAATTTAAAATAGATTTTTTTAAAAATAAAAGTGTCTAAAACTGATTTGTTAAATTAAAAGGCCAAAAGTTTATTGCGAACACGTATTGAGAACTTAAGAAGCTCCTGATTGAACATTTGGTGGTTAAAATTCTTCCAGCTGTTTAGAACATCTGTCAGAATAAAATCGTCTGCTGAAATGTTAGTGAGCAAGGCAGTAAACTGCTCGCTTCCTGCCATTGTCCTGCCTGACCCTTGACCCCCGTGTCCAGTCACAGTCAGCTTGCCGTGTCTGTTCATCAAGCCGGCTGAATTAAAACAGGAAAGGAACCGAGCTGTCACATTTGTTCCTCGTTGTTATGAGAAGCAGATGAGGAGTTGTGTCAGCTGACGAGGAAATCCGCCCAGATCGCACCGGCCACACCGGGATAACCAGGAGGGGAAATCCGCCCGGCGCTCCGGGTCAGGAAAGGAGACAATTTCTCACAATCTGTCTGAGACAGACCTCACAGCATTAGTGGTTTCGTTCAAAACATTGTTTATTTATACACATGTAAACTTTTTCCTTTCGACCACCATCTCTTTTGATGCATGCAAAGAAATAAGGACAATAACAAAATAACCTCATATTTTAAAGAAAAGGGGTCATTTTTCAGAGATCCTGGTAATGAAGTGCTGCCACATCAACTCTGAGATGTCAAACTATCAGGATGTTTAGCAGGAGTACACATACATGTGTGACTCTGCAGCCTGGTTGTGTTTCATCCTCGGCACAATTAAAAATTTCACCGTGAACATTTAGTCTACTCAGTGTCTTTTATTTTGAAAACTGACAGGAGTCTGTGTGCCGCCCCCGTGTCAGACTTCCTGACATCATCTCCTGCTCTTTGCTCCTCATTAAAACCCGACCCAGTGCAACTTTGCGTGACGAGCAATGAAGAGCACGACTTCGTGTGGAAGAAGTCGTGATTGCAGAGCCGGCTGCAGCTCGGTGAAGTTTAAACACTCCAGCAAACAAACGCACACACTCACACACACTCACACACAGAGACTGCAGGGGAGACGGCGACAGGTCGAGCTGACCCGGACTGAGATGCCGAGTGCGAGTCACGAGCTGGCACGGCAGGTGGTAGAGAAAATAAACAGAAATGAAGTAATTTTGCTTTTAAAACATGTTATTATCAGAGTCTGAGATCCTTTTTTTCCCCCAATAGCAGAGGGAATATCAGGGTTCTTCCTGGGTCAAAATGGGTTCTAGTCTGCAGGTTCCACCTGCAGGTACTCTGGTGTTCCTGCCCTGGGCCAAAAGGGCCAAAGGTCAGGTCAGGTCAGGTTAACTGGTGATTGTACGCTGGCTGTGAGTGTGAATGGTTATCAATACTAGTTTAAACTATTACATCTAAGAAATCCTTATTTTAACTAATTATTTGTTTTTACTTTTTTATCTTATAGTTCTGAGTTAACTGTAATAATCTGGGTCACCAGTATATTATAATCCCACCGTTTCAGTAACTGGCAGTTGACCTCCTCCAGCTCTTCCGGGTGAGCCGGGATACCCAGACCTGGATAAGAGCCAGAAAATGGATTTCACTTCCTGCTGTCCAACTTACAAACTAAAGCCAAGTTCTGACTCTGAGCTTTTAAAAAATCTTCCTGAAAATCCATTCAAAAACATAAATTTGCTCCCTTTTGCAAACACTTTTTGTTTCTTCCTGTTTCCTGCTCTGATCTTTATCTCGTGGCTGTGGTCTGGAGGTCCATTCCCAGGGGTTGTTTCTACGTTACCGTTACTTCTGTACTGTTCTTACTCTAGTGAATAAAACAAGTGCCTGCTATTAGCAGGGGGGAGTGATGGGAGGTGATGACCTTCCTACTGGGAGGTTCCTATTTTGCCACTTTGTGTGTGTGAGTGTTTTTCTTTCTCTTCCTAGATTAGAGGAAAGACGTGACACCAGCAGCCACTGCAGCCTCTGCGGCTGCTTTCTGCCTCGCCGGACGCTCAGAGTTCATTTGTTAGCTGTGATTTGTTGGTTATTTTCCACATTAGACTCCCAAGTGAGCCTGCTGATAATCACATAAGTTCTCTGCTTTGTTTTTACTAAGTGCTGCATCTTTAACCAACTGGCTACTTTCAGTTATTACCTCAGGAATACTTTCTATTGTGTTCTAATAGTTTTGTTTTTTCCTGTTCAGAGGATGTTATCTGTATTTTTCCCATAGTTATCGTTCGTGTTGTATTTGAGCTTCAGACTTAACGCGGGAGGAGAAAATTAGTTCAGTTTAAACTTCCTGCCTGCAGCTTTTTATATATATTTTTGTCATTTTTGGGGTTAATTTTTCTACCTGGATGTGAGACTTTGAGCCATGCTGCTGCTGCTGCTGCTGCTGCTGCTGCCGCTGCTCTGCCTGCAACCTTCAAAGCAACAACCGGTAACAGCTCCACTCACACCACCACACTGAGGTCATGCACCACCTGTTTTATTGTCTATAAGACATATAAATGCATACTTTTACTTTTTGAGAACGTTGTGGTGACACTACAGAAGCTCCAGCAGCATTTCTGCTGCAGAGCACAAAGAATCAAGGTCTTGATTTGATTTTTTTTTTTAAGTTTTTGAACTTCAAAGTCAAATGTTTCCATGATTTAAGCACTTTGCGTGCTAGCTGCACTATTTGTCCAAATATTTTCATTCAATCACATGAACATAACCTGAGCAGAACATCACTCTGCACACTGCTGGTATCTGTGTCACACAGTCAGGGGTGAAGCCATCATGGCCATCCTGGATGCTGCAAATAAGTGAAGTTGACAGATGGTAGAGATGATCATTTTTAAAGAAACTCGATTTCTCTGCAAAACAGTTTAAGGGGAAAAAAATCTGTTTCATCTAAAAAGGGATAAAAAAATGTCAGAAACTCAAAATATTCAACCTTGAAGTTACAGAGTGAGGTCATGTACATGAGCTCATGACATGTTTACGGTCCTACAGCTTTTCATAGGTTTTACATGAACTGGCCACCGATGTGGGAAGGAGATGGTTGTTTCATGTTCTGTGTTGTGATGGTTTTGCTGAATGATTTAGAGCGATGGGAGTCACTGCTGCAGGAGCCTTGCAGCTGACAGTCATGAGTCAGGTGAAATAATGAATCACATAAGAACAGTTTGGAATATGATGGAAGAGCTGTAGATGGAAACGGTGTGAATGAGCAGCACCATTAAAAAGGTTTTCCTGTGTAAAATATAAGGAGCCTTGAAACAGTGAGTAGTGATCGATCTTTCTGGACTTTAAAAAATATTAAAGTGATGGAAAGTTTATGGGATATTCGAGTGATTTGTATTTTCAGGAAGTTCGGCTGCAGAACTGCAGTCTGAAAATGGACAGATGCCCTGCAGCTCTCAGCGCTCTGTTTTTTTCTTTTCTGTGAGACTGGTCAAAGTCTTCCATCACAGGATGGATGTACACAAAGCCAAGAGGAGGTGTAGGAGTCTCCTTGGTTGCTCTTTGTTGTGCCCAGAGCGACATCATTGCAGAAACACCAAACACGCTAACTGTGAGGAACGCGGTGATGGTGTGGGTGGTTGTTTATTGTATATCATGTTTTAGATTTTTGTATTTTATGTTGTATTTGTGACATTTTTGAGGTGTTTTGAGTTTGGTTCCCCCCTTTGATCACCTGAATACTGATATGCTAATGTGAATGCTACAGTGTGTAGCTCAGTCTGTGACAGGTAAAACGTTTACCTGAGAGTCACAAGGTTGCTCGAGTTTTAAGCTCCACCCCCCAAAGAGTCCCTCAGATGTTTGTTTATATAACTGCCATCTATTGAGCAACGACTGGTCAGTATTGAAACAACAGAGCATGCATTGCTCTGACTTTTGGTTCCTCCTATGGGTTAAAAACCAAAAAAGCTGTCTCTGTTAAGCAGCCACATCCTGCAGACTCAACAACATTTAGTCTGTCAGTCAGAAACTCTGCTGACATCGCTGTATCATCAGCGGGGTTGTTTTATCAGCATGCACAGGCCCGTCAAACACAGTCCAGACCAGCAAACCAGCAGACTGAATCTGTCTGAAGTGGATGAAGCGCTTCTTTAACAAACTGATTTAGCTTTAAAAAACGACCCCAAAACTTCACCACATGGAAAATTCACACACTGTTACAGTAACCAAGAATAGCAGCTTTGTGGTGCAGTTGTTAGCACTGCCACAGGTTCTGGGTTTGAATCCACTAAGTGGAGTCTGCATGTTCTCCATGGACCTGTGAGTGAGTGAAGCATGAATGCTCGTCTGTCTCTCCGTGTCAGTCCAGGTGTACTTTGCCTGTTGGCCAGCAGCAGCTGGAACAGGCTCCTGCAGCCCTGATGGGTTTTGAGTAGCTGACCAAAGTACTTTCGTACATATGTCTGACATACTTTTAATATTCTCAGTTAACTTGGTTTGGATAAACCAAATAATATGTCCTAGTATGAAGTGTGCATTCACTGCACACCACTCCTCATCTGTGAGTGACGTGAATCATCTGATCAGAGGTTGTGCCGATGCCGATGTGACCTTAAAGTTCCAAACTTTTCACTTTTTTTCATTTGTTAAAAAAATGCAGGTTTGTGACACATCGGATGTTATTTATTATTTAATACTACTACACCAGTGTCACACCTGTTACCATATTTATGCTGCTAATGCTGATACCTGTTGTTGATGATGATGATGATATTGTTGTAGTAGGAGAAGCAGTTACAGTCATTGTTAGTTACTAACTGGACATTTTATTTAAAAAATTGCTTCTTATTAAAAATGTATTAAAGTAGCATCAGGGTCTCCCTATGTAAATGGTAACATTGTGAAATATAAAGTGGTATCAAACTGTAAAGCCCCTCGTCTTCCTCAGACTCCTCCTCCTGGTCGGTGTGATGTCCTGCAGAGGTTGGAGGTACAAACAGACTGCACTTCCTGTGCTGCTGCCGTCACTGCGAGCTGCCCCCGCGGCTTCAGCAATGCAGGCACCACCAACTGCAGGTACAGGGCAGGTCTCACACCCTTTGCATGCTGTCCATTGTTATAGTGTGTGACCTGCTCGGGGACCACTGATGTAAACACGCAAAGCTCCGATTCATGGATGTGTCATAAATGTAGTTAACGTTGGCGGTGGTGTGATTGAGGCACTTTGTTTACCTGCAGTTACGTGGTGAAGACCGGCAGCAGAGACCTGCAGCTGAAGGGATGTCAGCACATCTGTGTGAAGAATGTCATGCAACCAAAGTGCTGCCAACAGCACTGGGGACCACTGTGTCTCCGTAAGACACACACACACACACACACACACACGCGCGTGCACACACACATGGCAGACTTTAGTAGGTACAGGTGAAGTAAAACTGGAACATTAAGCTTTATAGAGACCATCCAGACCAGCTGCATCACAGTGTGGTACGGTGCCTGCACAGCATCTTGCCCTCCAAGATATATATAACACCTGCCTCACCCAAAAAGCCCTCTGTACTGCTGTAGACCCACCTGTCACACATCCTCTTCAGCCTGCTGCCATCAGTGAACCTTTATTGAAATAATGATTCATTACTGTATACATGATTTCAGACTGAGCTGTGAGTCCAGGAATAACAATACGCTGCTGGAACTGGACACGGTACTGTGGATGCACACCGCAGACTGAACTCCAGTGTTGTCCCAGCACGACCTGATGGTGCTCCAATGAGATTCTTGTAATGTTTGGCCTCCTTGAGTGTTCATTGGGTTTGAGATCAGGTGACTTTGTGTTCTTTAGCCTGCTGCAGTCCAAATCAGTGCAGGTCTGAAGTGTGGAGTGCTGCTTGTCTTTGGTCAGCAGCTTTTCTGGGTGTGATCACTCTATGGCTAAAGTTTCAAATAATGAGGTCAGTATATGTATAAATAATCATTGTGAGTCAGACATTCAGGCTTCAGATGTCTTAATCTGGTCATTTCAGAACCCAGAAGTCCCACCTGCCTTTTGTTTACGAGGGGCAACCAATCCTAAGCAGGTGGGAGTAAATGGAGACAAACCATTTCCATCACATCACTTGATTGGTGATCTGAGTCTTGAATTCTTTATTTAGCAATGTAACGTGTTGGTCTGTGTGATTATACGTCGGATACACCTGATTCACTTACTGCACAGATTCCCTCTGTGCTGGTTATAACTTTGTGTCCTCTGATACTTTCCATCCATGGGCGGATCTATCGGGGGTGGCACAGGGTGGCAAGTGCCACCCTAAAAGACAGCCTTCCCACCCCTGTTGCCACCCCAACTGGCAGCAACGAATTCAAAGAAAAGTTATGGTCAGTTTGTTATTTACACGTGCGAAACTCAAATGTCCGACTGCTGTGAACGCAGCACGAGATTACGTCAGACCGACAATAGACGGATGTTTGGAAAACTGAGCGGCGCGAAATAAGGAGTCCAGAGGAAAGAAGACACTGGAAGAAATTATCTATCAATAGATGAAACAATGAGAGCGCCATGCTAGGATAGTTACAATGCTGATTTTGAGATGATAAAAATCTGGTTGCTAACTACAGATAATGTTAGCTAGGCCTGACGTTAGTTCTGTGCTTTCTGCAACTTCAGTAGGCTAAAAGTTAATAGTGATTCAACGTCTGTCAATGAAGACATTGTAAAGTTACAGAAATGAAGAGCAAAGGTAGCAGACATAGTTTTTCACCAACGAGAAAGCCGAGAGGAAACAAGGTAACCAGGGAAGAGGATGTGGAAGGAGAGAGAGAAGGACAATGGAAACATGGCCAAAAATTACGGTAGTCACGTTTGTCAAAAATGTCGATGGAACTTATTCTAAAGGCTATGTTGCCACCCCTCAAATATTCCTGCCCCCCTCTTGCCACCCATAAATATTTTTCTAGATCCACCCCTGTTTCCATCTATCACAGAGCTGATGTATGTTCTGATACATTTTGAATCATGAACACAGTGATGACGCACTGCTGACGCATGGTTGTAGTATTTATTATCTGTGTGACTTGTGATTCGCCACAGTCTGGGCCTGAAATCTGGTACTGCAGAGGCAGACAGACATCTCACACAGTTAGCTACAGGTTTTCTGTACAACTTTTAAGAAGCAAACACTGATTATTTCTGATCACATTTTTATTATTTTTCCCTTTTGTGTGTCTGCAGGCTGCCCCAGCTGGTCTGGGAAGACCTGCAACAATAATGGAGTCTGTCAGGATGGAGACCTCGGCAACGGGACCTGCATCTGTAATGTTGGTATCCCTTCTGTCCTCATGTATTTATAAGGATGCTGCTCATTATTACTCTGTAGGACTTGTTTCTATGTGAGAATGTGTGATGTGAGAATCGGGAGTTTGAGCATAGAGGGAGGCCTTTAAGTCCAGAAAACCAGAGAATAAACAAAAGCAGGGCAGAATCTAAGCTTTCCTGAAACTTGATGACACGTGCCATAGAGAGACAACCCGGCAAAGTCAAAGGGGAGCCAGAGAGGGAAGTGGGAACAGGTGGGGAACACAGCTGCAGACGACAAGCCAAACAACATGGGAAGTAAAACATTTACCAAAATAAAACAGGAAGCAAGACACAACTGACAGGGAAAACACAACTAACTTGACACAACTGAACAGGTGAACAAGAAAGACAAAAAGATGAACACAAAGACAAGACTGAAGGAACAGAATGGGAATAATAAAGGGAACGAATCAATTCAATTTTATTTATACAGCGCCAAATCACAACATATTATAAGGTAAAGACCTACAATAAATCTAAAAGTAATCCGAGCATCAGGAGATAACGAGGAAATACGAAATAACAGTAAGAGTTTCAGTGTTTCTGCTGTTTTTCATCCATCTTCTGTAAGATTTAAAACGGCATGCGTGGGGTTTTCTTCTTCTCCTTGAAACCTGGGAGGTCTTCCACATCTGCTCAGAAGTACCTTCTTTGCGCCTTCTTTCTTGCTGTGAAAGTGTCCCTGGAAAGGGTCATAAAGTTGTGCACCACCCAAAAATCTCCTGATGTTACCTGTGACTGAAGATTTCTGTGGTGCTCCAGAGCGGCCCTGAAAGCTCCTCAGTGGGCTCGAAATTACTCTTTAAAACTCTGAGAAGGCATTTTAAAAAACTCAGCACACAAGCAGAAGCAAGACGAAGAGCAGCTATTATAAATGCTAATGAGATGAAAGTAGAGGAGGAGCTTTTATTTGGCTTGTTATATAACTGCTTTTCCCAGAGAGGAGAGACGGAGTTAAATGTGAGAGGGAAACAAAGTAACTAGTGAATCAGAGAAATGTTGCTTCTGACTGTTTTACTGTGGTTACTTTCTAATTGTTCACACCTCCGCAAAGCCTTTTGAGCTGAAGAGCAGGCTGTGCTGCTTTGTTTGAACTCTAACAAAGACCTGCAGCTCAGATGTAACCTCGTTACCACGTTTTTATAAATTCCTGTGTGTAAAAACAACAGTTATTGGCTGAGAGGCTGTGGATGGTTATTCCTCGGTCAGCCAGCAGGAATTCTAGCTGTATTTTAGTCTTATTGTTTGTTCATTCAGGGATCCTGGGAAAGTTCTGAGAACTGAAGTAAAACATTTTTTTTTCTTGGTAGTATTTCACAATAAAAATGTCCATTTAAAATAATGATGTCTCTTCAGGATGGTTTCACCGGTTATGCCTGTCAGGAGTGCAAGAAACCAAACGGCTTTGGAGAAAGGTGTGATAAAGGTAGGCGCCCTCTCACCAAACCAAATCAGGTTTACATCACCTTCATCTGAAGCACAGTGCTCTTTATTCAGCTAGTTAGACTGTCTCAGTGTGACTGTCTGGAATTATGTTTGCTTTCTCTTGAATATAGTGGAACTAAACTAAATACAGGGTGTATACAGCTTGATATCAGTGTTTTGAGATAAATCGGTCAGGTCACTGAACTGTGTGTGTGTGTGTGTGTATAGTGTGTGACTGTGTGCATGGAGTGTGTAATAAAGGTCCTGAAGGTGATGGACAGTGTTTGTGTCAGCCACCGTACACTGGGAAGCAGTGTGACCAAGGTAAGGTTACACTGTATCAAATGATATGCACATTAGGCTCTATCAGACCACTACATGTACCACCAGTACATTACTGGGTTTCATCAGGTGAAGCAGTTCATACATTCATTTTTTCATCATCTTGGTAACATTAGACAACCGTTTGTCTTCTGCTGTTTGACCAGCATACTGAAAATGGCTCCAAATAGCCCCTGTTATTGAAAGAGTAATAATTGATGATTTCATTTACTGGCTCACACCTCGCTGGTATTTAATATCGTCTGTTTTTATTCCAGAAATTAATGAATTAATTAATTCACCTTTTTATCAAAATTAAAGTGGTTGTTGTTTTCAGCCTGTAGATCCATTCACAGGGTTTTCCTGGCTCAGTGAAACTGAAACACACTCTGTGTGTAACTACTTTTTCTACCCACCCGCAGCCCGCGGGCCGTTTCCGCCCACACCCCCTACTGCCGGCCGTGAATTGGCGTTAAAAATATGGAACAAATAGGCCCTTTAAGTTACTCTTTTGACATTCCGCGCAACCCTCTTAACTGGAGGAGAAAGCGGAATGTCAAAAAAGGGGCTATTTGTTCCATATTTTTAACGCCAATTCACGGCCGGCAGTAGGGGGTGTGGGCGGAAGCGGCCCGCGGGCTGCGAGTTTGACATGCCTGTATGGTTTCACAAGCAACAAGTGTTGATTGTGCTTGAGGTAATTAAACCCAAATTAAAAAACTAATTAAACATGTATTTTATTTTAGTGTTTATTATTATCGTTGTTTTGTTTGGGTTTGTTTTGCTCTTTGAGGGAGCAGCAAAGCTCCTCTCTGAAGGACAAACACAGTTTCAGGTCTCATGTGACCCACCGACCTGCATCAAGTTAGCAAATACTGAACTTCCTGCGTTACAGCAGCCATTAAACTCACTTTATATCAACAGCTTAAAGTAACTCAAATTATGAATTAAAGGACAGGACAAATAAAAGGTAATTTAAGGAGAAATTATAAAATTAGATGTTGCCAGGAAAAAGACACAACAAAAGCTTGTTGTGTCTTTTTGAGCTCAAAGTAATAAACTGTATTAACTGGGCTGACTTGATTTTCAATAGGACAGATATGACAAATGCAAGGTGGGGAAAATGTTCTCTTGTTAAAAATACAAGCAGCTGTCCAATAACTGTATCTCTCTGGTATCTGTTAATGCTGTGTTAAACTGTTGCCTGCAGTGAGCTGCTGTTGTGTCTGTGTCGTCGACAGTGAACACGAGGTGCAGCAAGTGCAGCCCCTACTCGTATTGTAAAGGCGAGGGAGACGCCGCCGTGTGTGAATGTTTGCCTGGATACAGGAAGGCGCCACAGAACAAATGCACAAGTAAAAATTATAATCATGTATTTCATGACAATTTTAAATGTCGTTGTTACCAGAAGTGAGTCTGTGCATGCCAGAGTGAAGGTGCTAACATGAAAGATGGCCGGAAACAAAAGCCAGACAGAAATCCAGATACACCTCTATGTCTCGATAATCTCTGGGATTATAAGAAGAACAGGAAAAAGAACCTGAAACGAGTTTAATTGTGCAAAGTGTTCAAACTTTAGAAGATGCAGCTCGAAGTTCAGTCCAAGCAGGACTTTGGAAACAGACTGGTGATGTCACAATGTCTATGTTAATCTTCTATATACAGTCTGTGCTGCAAACAGTGTCTCTCAGTTCACCTTCTGCTGAAACATGATGTGTTCAGTTAACTTAACGAAGCCGACTTTCACTCTTGTGGTCTACTGAAGTAGAAGCTAGACTAGAAGAAGGCAGAAGTTCCCATTTCAGTTATGCCGGCCATAGGTCATTTCATACAAATTTGGAAAAAAATTCCACTTTCTTTTTTTAATGGAATGACACAGGTAACAATGAATTTAACTGGACTCATTTTGTGCTCAGATATTTGTTCACAGAGGGATTGTGATGTCAACGCCCAGTGCTCCACGCAAGGGTCAAAGGTCAGCTGCGCCTGTAAGCCTGGCTACCTGGGTGATGGAAGGCTCTGCATACCTCAAAACCCCTGCTTAGATAGCAATGGGGGATGTCCCATGAACTCTACTGTTTGTGTCTTCAGAGGAGCCAACAAGGTGAGCAGATCTGCTAAGAGCAAGGTCGAGAGCAAAATCCTAAATCTGTGTTTAACCCCTCTGTCCGCCTGCCTGTCTCTCAGTCCAGCTGTGAGTGTATGTCTGGCATGACGCCTATAGGTGGCAGCCCTAAGTCTGGCTGTCGGCTTGTCTCCACCTGCTCAGAGAATACCTGCCACCCTACAGCCCGCTGTCGACCTGAACTGGACGGGCAACCCAGGTCAGATACACAAGCCATGAGTGACAAGTCTTTCTCTCTTTTTCTGCAGTTTTATATTCAGAACCAGACTTCCAATTAGAAATGAGTCTCTGTTTCTGTAACACATTCTCTCTCATTATCTACATCTGGGAGCACAATGCCAGTGTCAGTGCCAGGGAGACGTGTCCACCTTTATGTCCTCTAGAAGAGGTTGTGAAACTTATTGAGACCAGTCCAACACAGCTAATTAAGTCAGAGAAGCTCACTTCTGTGAGTGTTTGAGGATGTGGTGAAATTGGTGAACCGTTACTCAGCACTGCTGTTTTTGCTGCTGTTAGTCTCTGCTCGGTGCTATCTTTACTGCTGTTAGCATCTTTTAGCTGCTATTAGCTGCTATCTTTGCTGCTGTTAGTATTTTTTAGCTGCTGTTAGCCTTGTTTTGCTGCTATTATCTACTATCTTGGCTGCTGTCTGCTACTTTTAGTCTCTGGTAGCTGCTAATTTTGCTCCTGTTAGAGTAGTTGCTGTTAGCTGCTATCTTTGCTGCTGTCTGTTGCTGATAGCCTCTGTTAGCTGCTGTCTTTGCTGCTGTTAGCCTCTGTTGGCAGCTGTTTTTGCTACTGTTTGCTGGCATTAGTGGAACTGTCTTTGAAGGGAATGCAACTCTGTTGGACTTTGAGACTTAGTGAATAAACGCTCGTTGTTGTTGTTTAACCTTGTAAGCTGACCGGCGCCAGAAGAGTCACGTCTAATCTGTTGACAATAAGTAATTATGATAATATAGAGAATAAATGAGCACGTTTATGCACGTTTACATATATTAGAGCCCCGACCTCAGTTCAGTAGATGATGCTTGAAGTGAGGAGGAAGACATTTTATTAAGATGCTGGTGGTGTTGTCTCTTTGTGTTTTAATTTCTTTGGTGAAGGGGACCCCTTCCTAGATGATAAAACATAGATATGAGCCTTCATATCTTGAGTCTGAAGGTGCATGTATGAATTTTAATGTCCCTTCACAGCAGGTAAATGTCTATGACTTCATATGTAGCCGATCTCATATGTGAGACACGATTTGATCCCAAACCGGTGTTAAGTGAGTAAACTGTAATCCTCACTGTCAAAAATGTGACTGGTCAGCTGACAGCGCCAGTCGGCTGAATCGGCACTCTCTTCCTGCCCCTAATCTCAGGTGTGTGTGTGAAGCGGATCAGATCGGTGACGGGTGGCGTTGCTATGGTAACCTTATGGAGCGCATCATGGAGCTGGACCGGAGCCAGGGAGGAAACCTGACTGGAGCTGTTTCCATGTTTGGTAAAAATAACCAGCACAAATGCACTCTGAGAACTAGTCGCTGCACTTTATTGAAGTATGGCAAAGTTTCCTGTTAACACGGATATCAGTGCTTCAAAGGGACTGACAGGATTTAAAGTGAGGTGCAGCGGTCATGTCAGGTTTTAAACTTACGATTTGATAATCAATACATGAATCTGTGTCCTGATTTTCCTACAAGGTGATTTAAGTGAGACATGCAGTTTTTGTACTTTTTGTGTTTCAGAGACAGGCTGTCCACTTCTGCTGAATCATAATGGACCCTTCACAGCTTTCATCCCACTGCTGAAATCACCTCTGACTGTAGGTCACCTGCACAGAGTCCTAGGAAGCTTCTGAAGGATGTAGCCTGAGATTTGAACAGCTTAACTCACACCTTAAACAAATCTCTAGTGCTGTCTTCTTTGATCTGTGCAAACCACCAAAATTAGGAACATGCCTTCTCAGAGCGAAACGGAAAAACTAGATCTTGCAATTGTTACTTCTAGGATGGACTCTTCTGATTCCTTATCAGGTTGTCCTAAAAAATCACTGCAGCTAGAGTACTGACAGGGACTTGGAGGATAGCTCACATTTCTCCCATGTTAACATCTCTTCACTCATTTAAGTTAAAGTCCTTTTCTTCACATACAGTCCCTATGGAGCACTTCTCTCTCAGACTGCTGGCTTACTTGTAGTTTCTCTAGTTTCCAAAAGTAGAAGAGCCTTCAGCTTTCAGATTCTTCCTCAGAGACTCACTCAGAGAGCGCTTGCAGACTCACATGATCTCAAAATGCATACACTTTACCTGTGAAAGCCTATTTTTAGAAATAAGTAGCAACAACCTCATCAATAAATTCAAATTATTGGTCCTCTAACCCAAAATGTCTCTGCAGGACTTTAATCAGGAGACGATGTGTAAAGACCACCTGATCCTGGGTCAGTACCTCTATAAGGATCTGACCGGTCGAGACTTCACCCTGTACGGAGGATCCAAGCTGAGGACCAAAGAAAACAAGGTAACAGTTCATATTTAAACTCCATAACAGCTGCTGCTCGCGCTACCTGATGGTTTGTGACGGATGCACAGTTGTGGAGAGTTGACGTGTGTTGTGGATGGTGGTGGATCGCTGTGTTGGTAGGATGTACTGAGGGCAGACGTGGCAGCGTGAACACACCATCTGCTGATTGTCCATGTCAAAAATCATGGATGGGTACAGATGTTCACGCAAGGGCGGTAAAACGAGCCACACCTGAAGTATTTTTACCATTTTTCTGAAGCCTGCATTATCCGCCACCTTTAGCCTGACTGAGGGCGACTGCAGGGTGACCACGTGCATGTTTCAAAGTCATCACGTGCGCTCCAGTCTGCTAATTTTAGACTAGAGCGCTTGATATTGAATCAATCCCTTCCGTCAATCAAAAGTCCCACCTGACCCCCTTTTTTCCTCTGACTGTACATGAATGAATCACAGCAAAGATGAGCCTGATCTCCAAGTGGTGTTTTACAGCAGATGCTCCAAGCTAGGCGGCACCCCAAACTTATTGTGAAGCTGAGATCAGCCAACAACCGCATGCTCAGTCTCCTTCCAGATAATCTCCTCCACTGTCTGAACTGCATCCACCTGCTGGTTCTGCACAGGCAGCTGCTCGCAGATGGACTGCTGATGCACAGGCCCACCATGCAGAATGCAGGTAACTCTCACTGGCAGTGGT